>CEMH01203072.1:0-12251 GCA_001179725.1 Macrocystidia cucumis | reverse complement strand
TAGTTACCAAGGACGGATCGGAAAAGTATTCCTCATTCAAGGTGCTCTCACTCCTATCCGATGTCGCCCTGTCCATGAAACTCAGTCTGCCTTTTTAGCCTCATGGGCCTTCGTAATTAGTGCCGCAGCCAATCTCTCCAATGCCTTTATATATTTCCGGTCAGTACGACATCCAACGATTTATCGAGACATTCACGTAAAAAATAAATTCACTGCAAAAAATGTTCACACAAACTCTTTTTTCTTTAGCCCTGATCGTCGTTGGGATGGTTTGAATCTTCCCCTCGCCCTTGCGTTACCCAACGTCATTGTACGTCACCTCTACCCTCCAGATTTCCAGATCTTCGTTTGCCGCTTTCCATTTGTTTTCCGTGACACAAACACAAAAGGGTAGACTTACGAAATTTGTTGTTCCTGTGTTGTCGCTTTTATATTTAGGCGTGTCGACTGTAAGCGTTTTTATATATACCTTCGTCAAGGTTTAATCGATCAACTGATTTCGCTTATTGCATGTTTTGTAATTGGTAGGATACTCAGTCTGCGAAAAGTTGTCAACCCAACACCAAGCCGAGATGAACGAGATCAATCGCGGGTCATAAGAGACGCTTTGGAGTTTCGTCCTGCTCCTGATGAAGAAGACGATCGGGAGGACGAACGAGATCAAGTGCGAGAGGAGGAAGGAACTATTGGGAGGTTGCCGAATTTGCTCTTCATGGGTGTTCGCGATGCTGAAGTGGACGCTATCGAATTGGTACGTGTACGAGCTGAGCGCTGAGCGCTGAGGCATCCCGAATTGGTGAACACGCTTCAGGAATGGTAAATCTAGTCACGATATTTATATAATCGGAAGGGGAAGGAAATAAGACCGAGCACTATTAATGCCGATGACTGCGCGAATTTCGTATGATGTAACGAAAGGGGCATCGCACGTGTTCCAGCGAGTGTGTGTGGACGAGAGGAGTCCATGCCTACGACCGCTGTTGGGCGATTTTGATCCGAGTGAACGACAACAGTAATCAAAACTCGAAGGTCGGACACCATCAATGTATCACCCTGGTTCTCTCGAAACCCCACCGACGGCAACGAATCTGCACAGGGCGCCAGTGGGTCGCTGGTGAACTAGGGTGACGGCGTATCAATTCACTAGTCTGTTCCGAGCACTCCGAACATGCGTGTTCCGAGATCAGCATGTTACAATCTTACAATGATTGATATTCGCCTATGCCTAAAAAGACTAAGATTTACTCRATGAGTCGATCTCKACGAACCGTTGGGAAGGAGGGTGGCWATGGAGAGGATTGACATAGGGAGGGGGGTTGGAAAGGGAGATGGGGCACTAGAACTATCTACCCTGCCCCGCGTTGAGATGATCACCAGACTCATTTTTCCTTCATGATATTCACTGAATCTCGCCTTAGTCCATGTGAGGTGCAGCTTTGTGCCTAAACCATTGCGTGTTCCTTTTTCGAGTCTACGGATCAGACGATCGGTTCATCTACCGTATGTACAGCTTCATTCGCTAGTTGCATTTATTGATACATCAATTTCCTATTCTATCAGCTATTCGATTGTAATTTGGTGGTGCGTCGATCGATCGATATCAAGGGCAAAAGACGACCGTGAAAGTCTTATCACCAGCGCCACATGCCCGAACAGGGCTGTCGTTTCCGCAACCAGACAGATCCTGCCAAAAACCCATGTGTGAGTTTGTCGAATCCGTGCCACGTGGAGAAAGGGGAGAAAAAGACACATACACCAGGAGGATAAGCTTCCCTGCAACTACACCCTACCCATGTGCAAGTCACGCTGTCGCATCCGTCCACGTTGATTTGCATCGACTGCGTGAAGCCCTATGCGAGAAACGAAAAAAAATCAAATCGACAATCAACCGATGAACATGAAAAACAAGGGAACACATCACAGATAGCCAAGCAAGCGTAGCCAATCTTACCTGGATGTTAGAGATGTCGTACGATTGGGGAGTCCAGTAGCTCCCGGAGTCGAGGTTGAATTCTGCCATAGTGCAGCCTTCGCCTTTCGGCCCACACCCCCCGTTCTGAGCGAAAATGCGGCCATTCCACTGTTTTTTTCAGTCAATTTCATTCGGGATATGATGAGTAGATATGGCCAGTGATTGGTGACGGGAGTAATTGATCACAGCGAAACCGACCTGATTGTTGACCCATATTCCTGTCGATTGGCCAGGGTTCAACCAGCTAGGTTGGCCCCCGCTGTAAGAGATGGCGGGGCTTGGCTGTACAAATCGTCGGCACATCAGTCTCGTCTTACATCTCATTAAGTAACCGCACAGGGACTTACAACACCACCGCTTCCAGGCTGGTTGCATCGAGGGGAGTACCCACAGTTGACGTTCTCGATTCTGGGTTGCAGGCCATAATTGCACTTGTTCACGAAGTTGACTGTGAGACAAATGTGTGAGTCCAAGCATGAGGGCGTGAGGGCTGCGATTATCATCCAATGACAGGGAGCTTACACCAATGAGCATGGACAGAAACCGTCGCAAGAGTTGAAACGACAAAGAAAGTCTTCAGAGATTGAAACATTGTTCGAGGGCTTGAAATCTGGTGAGAACTGATATCGACCAGCCCCCTTCTTCGCAGTAAATTTATATGTCCCTAGAGTGAACGGCGGCGTTTCGTTGCATCACGTTCGGTTAGCGAACAGGCAAAACGAACAAGACACGAAACGCAGAAAATAGCCGGTGATTCCCTTGAAAGCGCTTTCGAGCTTCGCATGACCTAGATAGCCATGGCTGTTGCGTCGGCAAGGAGGAGTTCATAGTTATACCAAACTAATGGTGGTTGATATGCAAGCAACCCTATTCATCGCCTAATAGCCGCGAGAACCTTGATGGAAACGGTCTCCAACAAGCGAGGGATTGACGTTGGCTGTCCACAAGGACAAAAGATTACCGATCGCTTGCGACCACGGATCTTCGTAGCTTAATACACCCTCCTGAGGAAACGGGAGATAGCCCCGGGAACAAAAGATTTCACTGTGTGGGTAGCTAGAGTGTGATATAAGTTTGTACGACAACGGAAAACATGACATGCATTCGTCAAACCGTGACTCGTGCTTCAATCCAAGTTGCCGCCAATCACCAATCTCAAACATCAAACAACTAAACTCCCCTCTCCCACACTCCGAACCTTCCCCATCATACATGGGGTGGATCGCAGTTCCCAAACCGTGGCGGACCCGAGGTATCTGGTTCCAGCATAAGCTACCATCCCACACAAGGTCAGCGAACATTCCAACACAAAACAACACAAAGATGGATTCATACCCGAACGGTTTGCACAGTCGTATACGCAGCTGCGATCAATCCAAACACGATCATAACGATATCAGCCAACTTTTGCCTTCGCGTATGAGCGCATGCACGGTAGTGAAGCATGGCGGGGTAAACGTAACACAAAGGAACACTGGTAACACCACACGGTCAGTTCCAGCTGATGATGATCCATAGATCGTGCAAACGCGTACCATGCGAAACATCCGACAAATGCAACAAATTTGTCCAGATCAGCAGCGCCTATGGAGCTGATGACAGTGCAGACCATGACCATGCCAAATCTGAACATGTTCTTGAACCATTTCACGCGCTTATCAGCTTTCCCACTTCGGGTGAACAACCCGTTTTCCAGGATCCGCACCGCCGGGAAGAGTTGCAAGGGTACAGAGAGGAGGATTGCCAGAGCATAGAGGAATTGAACCTGTCCAAAGAATGAGATCTTGCTTGTCAATAATGGAGAGTTCGACCCACGGATTGGACCATCTTGCTTTCCGGGTTCAAATTGACCAGAATGTTGGCCTGGATGTCATCCCCAAAAGTAAGGTATGCAAGCATGCCAGACCCTCCGAAAAGGACTAATGGAGCAAATTAGGATTGTGTCACGTCGAACATGGTTTCCACTAACCCGTTAGGAAAATCATGACGCCAGTCAGTACCGCAGGGAATCGATGAGGCTCTCGCATAGCGTCTGTGATGGGGATGACCTTTTGACCAAAAGTGGGTCAAAGCGAGGATCAAAGAACGCCTGTGATGCTTACCAGTCCGATTCCCTCAAAAGAGAATACCGCCGTTCTGTGGTGAAACAGCCAGATCAGCGCGCGTGATGTGTCAACATATCTCAACGCTCACCCAATAAACAAGGGAAAGTCGCGAGGATTGAACAGTTTCACGTTTGCTACCCCTCTCTCAGCAATGATGGCTATCTCGCTACTGAAAATGTAGACCAGGCCGACGAGAATGAAACCATCCGCAATCAATGCCGTGCCACTCAGCTTGGCGAGATCGCGAATGAGTACAAGCGGGAGGAAGGCAACGAGTTGAATGATGATGAAATATTGAATGGAAAGATACTTGGCGCAGTGTGACACGCCCATGACGAAAGCCTGGCATGCTTCCCATCAGCCGAGGAAGAAGGAAGAAACTATCAGGGAACACACCTGGAGATTCTGAGCCACAAAGATGGTGTAGGCCCCCACAAATCCCATCTGGGAAACGACGATAGATCCAAGAATGAGATAGCGCATCCAAGAGCCATACAACGTGCCGCCAATGTCTATACAGTATCAGCAATTGTCAAAAAAGGAGTAGTGCGACCATTACCTCCGAAACTCCCAGATACCACGAACTTGGTTTTAACGAGAAGGAGGAAAGAATATAGAGACACGGCCGCGATAGCAACAAACGTCAATGAGGAGAACAAGAGGCCGCCATTGAGGAACCTAAGAGGTGTTTAGATCGGAGCAAGGCAAAGTGATTAGGACCACGTACGCTCGACCCAAAAACAGTACGCCAGTACCGATGAAAGACTTCAAAAGCTAAACAAAACAATGGGTCAGTGAATCAGTGTCCCCGCATCACGAGAGGTCATAGCATACCATCAATACTGCTTGGGTCACGGTAGCGTTTCCGTGAGGCCCCACAGAGGTTCCGCGACGCCGCTTTGATCGTGATCGTGACCGCGCAGTGATGGTGCTCCTCATCAGTGGTGTAGTTTCAGTGTCAACCCCATGATCCTCCGTCAGCACTGCTCCTGCCGCATTCTCCTCGACGTCGTCATCTTCTTTTTCCTCTTCATCTTCCTCTTCGAGATCTTCTCCGGCCTGTGTCCCAGTGTCAACTTCCCTCGGGAGGATCTAAAGGAAACTGGCTCACGAAATGCCCAAAAAGGAATAAGAAATCAATGAAGTTGTTCAGGATCCTACGATCCTCCGCTCCTTGTTCAGGAGCATGAAGAAGCATGTAATTTCTTCTAAAACCACCAGGCTCGTGAATATGTTCAAAGGCTGGGTTAGGAGCAGGGCGTGACCCAGCGAACGAAGCAGCCCTGGATCTAGTCGCCTGCTTTCGTTGATCTGAATGCCATTTGTAGATGTCATGGCTTTAAACAAGCAAACAGCCATCAGCGTCCCAGCATCCCTCGAATCAAGAATTTGGCTTACGTGACATCAGCACCTGGAGCATGGTACGGTATGGGGAAAGGTTCCGTGTCTTCACGAAGATGAGGTTGAGATTGATTACTTGGGCCAGCTATAGCGCCATTCCCGTTTGACGAACGACGTGAATGGGAGGCTTGAGAGCTACGAGGTGGTTCAAGGTCAAATCCGGTGATGGACTCATCCGAGGGCCTGTTTCCGTTCTGACGTTCTTCCTTTGACACAAGATGCCTTCTAAGTACTTTGGCCTTCTCTTCATCCGGAAGGTCATCTAAATCAAGCACGGGGGGCGTTTCGTAGCCGCTGAGTTGCGGGCGTGCGGCGAAGATTCCACCAATGGTCTGTGTGGGTCGGGGGGTACTTGAGTCGGGTTGTGGAAGTAAAGCAGGTGATGCTGTTCGAGATGTGGGTTGTAGATTGATGAGGTTGCGTGGTGGTATGTTCCGTGGAGGTGTGTTGGTCGCGGCAAACTGAGCGCGAAGTGCACGGAGGTCTGGGGTACCAATTGGGGTTGCATTGTACGACGCCTGAGGTGCGTCTATAGCGTCATTAGACCTCAGTCTAGCGCCTCCAATGTTGAGAGGCTGCGAAGGGGATGTCATGGTTCGCGAGCAGGAGGCTGGGATCTGGAAGAGTGACGTTCTGGGACTTTGTGACATTCTCAAAAACTGCCACGTGCCACCTCAGGTCCCCTGGATTCACGACTGTTGAAACGCGCCACAGGTGGCACTGGAAGATACGCCTTTCATTGAGACCAGCTCTTTATATTACGCGCAATTGACGTCTTAAAGCAGTGGGATAGGTGCTTATCATCGGTTATCTTTGAACAGTCGTACGTAGTCTAATCCGCCCACCACTCGTGAACCCATCCCATAATGGTTCTAGCCATCTCCGCGCCTTCTACCGCTCTCCTGTCCACACCGACACCGCAACTCATATCTCGTCTCTTCTTAGCCTTCATATCCTGTCCAAGTTTCCATGCTTCCTCAACAGTAAGCGCCCAACCCCCTTCCTCATACGACTGCCTTGTTAACTCCACGCCGACACCTTCCTTATCCAGCAACAAGCGCAGCCCGTGCTCCTCAATAAACAGTGGACGTGACACTTCAAACTTTCGTCAGCAACTCTGAAACGAGCCTATCTTAGGTTTCACTCACCATACACAAAAGGCGTGCACGAATCAACACACTCTGATACGGTGCCGTAACCCTATTATCATAAATCCGTCAGCACGGGGCCCTTCCATCAAAAGGGAGCCACTTACCAATTTGCCTAATAAGACGTCTGCAATCGCAGTAAGGTCGGGCATGTACACGTCTCTTGGGGCAACGTAAAACCCTTCGGGCAATTCGGAATCTTCACTTTCTGAACTCCACTGCTCCTTGGAGACCCCGCATACAACTGCTATCCACGACGCATCGGGAAGCAAATCAACGATCTCAGGGGTAGGCTCGAACGTTGCACCTGGATGCAAACCAGGGGTTGGTGGGGTGGTCTCGAAACTGAATGTCGAAACGCTAGGCTTCGGGGAATGTAACGTAGTTGGAGGGGCGCCAGGGATATAGATGTGCGATGTTGTCACCAAGTGTGTTGGTGCTGGAGGCCGCGTGGGCTCGTCCGTTGGGGTTGGAGGTCGACTGGAATTTCTGCTTCCAGGACGACGAAATACTTGACCGCCGAAGGAAACGACCAGGATCTTGGTATGATCTGGGTCATGGCGTTCAATCGGGACGCCAGTCGAAGAGAGGACAAGGGAACGGCCTTTTGGTGTGTAGACGTCTCTGCTGGGCGTTCGGACAAGAAGAGGGGCAGGAATAACGATACGTGGTGAAAACTTGATAGAACAGGGTCGAGGGGATGACGGGGGTACTGGAAGAGTTGGATATAGCGAATAGGAGCTTGGCGTTTGATTTAGGAAATCAAGAACCTCTGGGAGAAGTTTATTTGAACGAGGCTCCACCCAATCGTGCGAGGGTAGGGAGGGCTGCAAAGAAAAGGAGGGAATAGGGATATGACCGGGAAGTAGGAAGAGGAAGTCGGCGCAACGGTAGCCTGCGTGAATCTCTTCGACGAGGGGCGCAAGCTCCGTCTGTGGGATGGGTGCATCTTGTTCGGAAGTCACGGATGAGTGAGGAAGAAGGTGTTGGGAGCCTGAATGTGGTGATGGGGTATCAAGAAGCGTCGTGGATAGATAGCTATATACAGAGTCGAAGGTAAAATTTGTCACCAGGATTGATGGTATCCCAACCATCTTAGCGGCGAGGCTAGGATGTCGAATTTTGAGTGTCCATCACCAATCGTGAGGGGCCGCTACTTACCAACCAAGAAATGCAGCGTCGCTAAGAACACAACGTGCATTGATTTCCATGAGCCACGCGCATTCTTCCTGTAGGAGTACTTGTTTTTTGTCGAGGAAGGCTTGTAAGCCACGGAGGCTTTGTCGGCGGTCGACAGAGTATCTAAAGGTTACAGTCGTTCGTAAACCTAGCTTGAGAATATATAATGAGCACCCACGCCAGAGGTTGGACGATGACAGGGTCAATTTCAGCCTGCCGATAGCGAGCCCCGTTGGAGATTGCCTCCGAAAACACGCGCTGTGGAGCAGAAGACACGATCCAGATATCTGGTGTGTCTACTCCATTGAGGAGCCGCAGGTGACTGGCGAGTGCAGAAACGCGAGTTGCGTGTCCATAACCTAAAGCTGGTTAAAGTCCTGGCATACGTTCCCGCCGAACGAAAATGCTCACCATGACCAGAACAATAAAATGCGAAGCACAATGGATCCATAATGTTGATGCTGGTCAAGTTGATGGCATGCCGTGAAGGGCAATTATCGGTGGAAAAGATTTGATTTGACTTACATACAACAACGCAACCCTTGGTTGGCTCTTGAGGGAAAAACAGCGATCCAGCGGACTTAGGGGGTGGGGTCCCTAACCCTAACCTTAACTTAAGGTCTACAACCCCGATAAGCTCCTTTGCTTGACCCTTTACACTCGCCCTCTATCTGACCATATTTCTTGTCAACAACATTAACCTCGGCCCACAATTCAGACATTCTGCCATTTAACGGAGCTTTTTTCTCCGTGTTGGCCATCCCGCGTCCCCGTGATTCCCAAAGCTGCCGAACACTGGGGGAAAGCTTTGCCGTTGTGGTTGACATTAGAGGCTGTGTCCACCCAACCGCGGTCGACCCATTGGAAGTTCTTGAAAGGGGGAATGGTAAATGGACTTTGGCATACTTGCAGGCGCTTGGAATCCGACGTCCATCAACCGCAGTTGGGTGGACACAGTTGTCGGTTTGGAAGCAATTGATCAACATGTATGTCACAAATTGTATTGCGATAGACTTGGAAAGGCTCTGGAAAGGCTTAATGCAGTCACCCCAAAGCCTCATTTCGTGTCGAATTGGGTAACGTGGAAGGGAGGTAGATGAGGGGTGCACTCCATCAAAATGATCGTTGATGCTGGTGACTCATTCCCATCTTCGTGTGCCCAGAGTTTTGGAGGGTATGTATTTTGACTCATTTGGAGACCCCATACGGATGGCATCGACACCATAGCAATGGCTAGAACCTTTTTCCGCCCCAATTCTTGGGTTTCTTGTTCCGCCCAGCCCGAATGACTTGATGGGTTGCCCAAACCTCGTCCACTCGGTTCGATAGCCGCAAGCCGGAGGGCTCACACGATGACACCGGAGGGTATCCTCAGTCAGTACGTATTGTTGGTAATTTCAGAGGTTATTCGCCTTTTGGCGAAAAACAAGGTCCTGGTGCCGGCCCTAAAGTGGTTACGAAATGTCTCCCCCCCCCATTTTTTTCCCCAGTAGGAAACGTGGCTGGGTGAGTGAAGTGATCGGGTCGAGCTCGAAATTTTCACGGTGCTTAAATTATAAATTAGTGCATGACGCCCACCTTAAATACTCTGTCAACAACCAACTCGCTGTCGACGACCAATTTACTTGACGACCAGCTCATCGTCAATATCTTTGTCCTTCAGGACTTTTGGAAGGCGCGGAACGCAGCTCTTACTTATCGCAACGGTAGGTTTTACCGCGGGTCAGGATCATTTGATGATGCCCGTGTGACCCCGCAAATGGCCAGGAATTGCAAAGTTATTGTGAGCTCAGCAACCGCGGCTCTCCCGGCATCCTTCCCGCATTTCTGTTTATGGAGATAAATTAACCTAGAATTATGGAAGAGTACCATCTCGACTTCGACAACGAGGATGACAATTCACGACATCGAGGCCATGTCGGCGAACATCAATCTCGGGGGTAGAGAACTCCTGTCATTGCGGGGTAAGGCCCCCTTGGGGCTTAAATTCTCATCTTCTGCATTCGACACTGGGCTTCGATTACGTAGACAATGGAAGACTTGATGATTGCATTGGAACACGAAACAAAACTCAGGTCATGAACATGAGCTCAAAAGTTGCAAAGTTACTCGACACCAATGTAAATCGCAGCTATGCACCCCATGCGCTGATGCGGCATTGTACAGCAAGTGCTGCACACCTGCCAAAATAAATTGCAATCCCGAAGAAGCGGCATCAGGCCTCTCACCGTTGCCGAGCTTGTGCACCCTTCGGCGGGCTCAAAAAAACGGAAAGATTTGGTTTGCGCCCGAGGCTATGTAGGATAGTGAAGGAAGTCCCTTGTAATTCATGCGCCGTAAACTTGTGAAGACAATGTAGTTTCCAAAAACAAAAGCAGATCATTACGAGTCTGACCGTAGGGAAGATTCGTTTGTTAATTTCCAAAAACAAAAGAAGATCAGATGCTGCTCGTCGCAGTGGATTTCCCTGGTTCCGATCTGCTTCCAGCTGAGACCCGCATTTGTCCCCTCCACTCAACAAATCGCCCCTTCCCGTCGCACGAGGGGAATAATCTACAATAGGGTCGACAAATCCCGCGAAACGATCGTGAGGTAACCAAGTCGCATTTGGTGATATTTCGATTGGACAGCCCATCTGCCTGAGTATTCCGCCGGGCCGGGCACCTTGATTTGGTCGAAATACCCCTAGTTAACGGTCACGCGCAACACAAGTCGTACCACCTACGCCCCCTTCAGATGAGGTTTTGACACTTTCCAGCAAAATTAATTACATGATTTGTCGTTGATATGTTGACATCAATATGTCCATTTTCGAGTGGGGAAATGACGAGGAGTACGGACATATATCTCATCAGCTCGCAAACTGTGGATAACTTCTTATGGACAGCCTCGACGATGTGCTATCAAGTGCCTAATTGCTGATGAGTTGATGACCTGTTTTTAATTCTCTGCGAGTGGCGTTTTAGTTTTTTGACAAGGAAGAGGTTTGTTCTTGAGCGCCTAAGTCCTTAATTTAAACCCTGACGGCGCAATCTGCGCGACAGTGCCCAGGTACCAGGGAAAGAAGCACGCGATTCCTTCTCATGCTGTAAGTAAACCTGACGACATATGTTTTATCAGGAGATTGAAACCAACACGGAGCTCCGAGTGCCCATTAAATCCGTTTGCGACATTTGATCGGACAGGGTTGACAAGCTGTCGTGCAGGAGACGCTACGGATGCGCCACCTTGCCTTGCCTCTGTCTCTCTGAATATCTTTCATATTGAATTCCAATCGGAATCTGCTACAACATGCGGTAAAATGGAAGAAGTCTACTGTCGAGTTTGACACGATCGAGACAAACGCGGATGAAGCGGGATATGGAGGCTATCGAGTCACGTACGATGAGTCGAACTCCAAAGGACGAGAGAACGGCAGTCAACGTAAAACGACGGCAACTTGGTAGGTAGGTTGGAGCTGGATGGAAGGGACATATCCAACTCAAGTATGTACACCGGTTGTTCCTGACATCTGTGAGGTAAAACTTTGAAATTTGCGATAGCTCCGCTAATCTGGATACTGCGTGAAACTGATCTGACTACTCGTTGTCACAACGTGTTTGCAACATGAATGGGATTCGATGGAGTCGGTCGGCCAGCGCTTATGTATCGGTAACGAAGCCGAAGCTGCCGCTGATATTGGCGATTTGTTGATATTTGAGATCATCAACAACACAAACGATGACAATGATCATCAGTTTCCCCTGCCCTCAGTTCGCCTCCTTTAGGCAAATGAAGGGTGGAGAAATGCCTCGCCATAGCAAAAAAATCGCAAGAGCAGGACCGGTTACTAAACATCGAACACTCAATTCTCTGATTTGGAACAACATGACATTGAATTGTTATGATTTGACCCCTCTTATCATTCAAGATAGCCTACGACCTCGTCTAATGACTTCGCTAACCTAGCCTCAAAGGCGATTGAGCGCCTCGAGGTGTAATGACGCTGTAGCGCAGCTTTCGTAACAAAAGCGGCGTCGCAGCAACGTGCGCAATGGTAGTCTCTCACCCCAAAGTGAGAATTTCGATGATCTGTGAAATGGAAATATCTGCAAGCCATACCGGGCAAATGGCGACGTTTGTATCTTACTTTTCAGTGCTTGCTTCGTGGTGAAGCGAGCCATACACATCGGGCATTGGAATTTGGGTTCACGAAGGCGCTTTTTACTTGTCTGTTCCACAAGCGCCTGCGATGCTACGACCGCTTTGACGAGAGTCCGACCAGAAACGCTTTCCACGGTGGGTTGGGTAACTTCCGTGGATAGTGGAGCTGCTGCTGGAGCGGTTGGGAAGAAGATCGAAGATGGATCCCAGAAGCCAATCCACGCTGACTCCTGGGCGCTCTGATTGGTGTTTGTTGTCGGGAAATGTTCATCACAGCCGCCAACTGGAATAGATAAGTAACGG
>CEMH01203070.1:12537-24331 GCA_001179725.1 Macrocystidia cucumis | reverse complement strand
GTCCAACCCTTTGCTAACTTGTTCACCTTTTCTTTTTTTTAATTTAGAATGGAGTGCATATACGCACACCGAATGCAATCTCCCTCTGGACATGCTCCGATCCTAGAAGTATTGAAAGCTGGTGGGATTTCCATCTCCGTGCCTTCCCCGTCTTCCCCACCATCGTCATCGTCATCGTCATCATCTGCTCGTCGTCGCGGTACGACCGCGTCTGCAACGTCCTCGCCACTAGCCAACGCCAAGCATCGATTGACTTCACCATCATCTTCGAGGCTCGTGGGGAGTATCGCGCACGGGCTGTCGTTGTCGTCGTTGAAGACGAGAGGGTCGAGGAGTATGGATGTGCCTTCTTGGCCTGGACCACTTGATAATCCGCAAGAAGGACAAGCGCAAGGACGGCAACAACAACAGAGTCGGGAACGTGAGCGATCTGTTGATGTTGGTCGTCACGAGGAAGAAGAAGAAGAGAGGAGTGGGGTAAGGCCGAGACCGAGGGGGAGGAGGACGCCGAGGATTAGTATTTCGTGGTATCAGCAGTCGACGACTTCGTTGCCTTGGTTGTCGGCTGTTTCGTTGGGTGGCGAGAAGGGTGGAGTTCGTCGGCAGCAGCAACAAGGTCAAAATGGGGAGGGGAGAGAGCACGCGCGTGCGCACGAACGCGAGCACCAGATGGRAGWGGAGGAGGAGGARGARGARGAGGAGAGAGGAGAAAGGGTTTTGAAGAAGATGAGGTCGTACGCTGCGATGACTGTGGAGGAGGAGAGGAGGTGGATGGAAGGCAGGGAGAGGGATTTGAGAAAGTTGAAGGAGAGGAAGGAGTTTAGGAGGGGGTTGACAAGTGGTGCTTTCAACACTGGTGTTGGTGGTGCTGAGCGAAATGTGTGTGGCGAGGTTTGCGAAGTGCCGGCTGAGAGATGGGGTGGTCGATTGAAGGAGGGCGAACCTCGGGGATTGGTGGAAGCTGAAGGAGAACAAGAGCGAGAACGAGAGGTGGCGATCGTCACGGTTGAAAACGATGGAGATGTGGAAAGCGCACGAAGTTTGCATCAGGTGGAGGAGGAAAACACGAGCGGAAGCGATGATCGCGTCACGAGCACTCGCGATGAAGGGGATGACGGTTCGACGACCGCTATCGAAGAGGATTTCGAGACGGAGATGGACGAAGGGTCTGTGATCCATCTTCCATCTTTGAAGAAAAAACAAGAAACAATCGCGGAGGTGGATGTGGAGGAGGACGCGGAGGAGGAGGTTGCGAAGGTACAAGTTGAGGAACGAAAAGTCGTTCAGAAGCTGGATATTGATATTGTGTCGTTGGGAGAAGAGAAGCAGGTTGAGTCTGTTTCCGTCATTGTGGAGAAAGTGGAAAGCTTGGCGGTGGCTTGAACGACTCGCGGGCTTTTTTAAAAATATAATGGTATTTTTGTTGTCTTTTTCCCCTCCTTTTCCATTCCTTTTCCGCTCGTTCTTGTGGACAATGTTGGCTCCCGTTTTGTTGATCGTGGCAGAGCACACGATGGTTGGTAGATTATGGAGTAAAGCCAAATGTATGTGGTGTTTATTTGACGCCGGACGTGTGGAATGAGAATTGGTTGTGACCTTCGTTGCGAAATGGTTTAGCGGTGATGTGTGATCGAATGTCTCCGCGTCGTTCGGAAGGAAAGGCTCTCCCTTATTTAGGCCGGGCGCCTTGGTCCTGCGGAGCTGATTTGTGTCCTAATGACTGTCGATTTGTCTATAGTAGTGCTTCTGGTAGAAGACATGCTCCTGAGGGATGCAGGTGGTCAGTACAACGCCCCCCTGATGACACGTACAGATCTCTGAACGACGAGGCAAAGCTCCGAGAGTGTCTCTTGGAATGAGCTTCAACCCAATTCGTTAGAGAATGAGGACCAGAGTAGACATTAAAGGGAGAAAGAAAGGCTCGAGTTCAGTACACCAAAGGACATTGGAGTGGAGGTGGGAGATAAGGCCTAAGGAACCGTAATTCGGCTGAGCGCTGAGGGGGTATCATCTCCTAACTTAAGGCACTGTTTTTCACATTCGATTCGGCATATGCATTGACCCCTGTCCCCGTTACACGCGTTACATATGAACTGTACTCTATTTATGGTCGTACTGTTCAGAAGCCTCATGGGCACATTTCCCCAAAGTCGAAGTGAACGGAGAGAAGTGTCTCCGGGAAACCGACACTGTGAAAGCGTTGGTGAAGCGAGGTCAACGTTGAAACGTTGACTTCTTCTCCATTTGAACGTTGACGGTGAGGATACAAAAGGAAGCGCCTGGACTTGCCTGTTTGGAGACCCAGAGTGGGGTAATCAAGGTGCCACAGCCAATCAGGATGAGAGCTGGCCAATGCCGACAATTTAAACTCAGCTTTAATTCTCAGTGGATGGCATTGTCCACATTGCAATCATAATCAACATCGAATATCATGTTGATTTTCGACTGTCTGTCTACGAGAGACTAACATTCCAGCGACTACCTCTGGCCTGATTGAGAAAAGCCTTGATATTATGGCTTACTTTGGGACTCATATGTAGGTTGGTTGACTACAGAAACATTAGAGGTTGTATGAACCATGAGCGATCCGCTCACCCTAGTTTCTTCTGCGAAGGGTTGGACAAACCGAGGCGAGCTGCTAGTGATAGCTTGATCTAGGGTGATACGCTGACGGACTCATCCCCTAGCCTGAAGCTGAAACGCTGACACCGAAACCTACTCCCTCCCATGGCTTCGATTTGAACCTGTGGACATTTGCAATTCGCGAAAGATATTGACTTGAACCATCTTACGGTCCGATTTCTGTAAGAAAAACCCAAGTACGAGAAGTTGGCATCTCCAGAGGCTGTGTGACGTAGGAGTGCGTACGTACGTACGTCCTTCCGTTGTTTCATTGATGATCATATCAGATATCATTTTCTCTTTCAAGCGCCACCCTATGGCTTGCAACAATTCTTCTTACGTCCTCGCTGGAAGCGACGCTCGCCGTCGACGACATTTCTTGGACATATCTCCCCCTAGCACATCAAAGAGGAGCGTGGCGCTTGCGGGAGGCATCCTCAAGCCAATGGAGTGTTGAACTATTCTTGTAATTCTCTTATCCTCGACGAGCGCTCAAGCCCCTAGGGTCGGCGTTTGACAATGTGTATCCTTATGAAGTACCGACAGAGGTAATTTGTGAGTTTGACACTTCACACATGCTTATTGCGGGTTCCCCTTTTGACAGTGTTTACAGATTTGATCTCCTTGCGAAGGGCCGTTTCAAGCTCTGGCATTCCCCCTTCACAATGAGGATCTAGCATCCACTTTACCACCGCCCTTGATGGAGGTACAGGAGTCACAACCTGGTAATGCTCGCTTCAACCGCGCGTTGGCGTTGACCACGATGAACACTTCGAGATCATCATCTTAAAAGCTGCTGGATGTGTTAGTTCTATTCCGCGGGTTACAACCCTTTTGTAACTGCTTCTGAGCCTCTATGTTCCCGCAGTCTCATTCCAGAAAGAGATTGATGACCGTTCCGACTAGCCCTGAATGTAATTGGTCGGTTTCGTTCCCTGACGTCTATAAATAAGTACTCGTGCCTATGCTCCGTTTCACTGATCGGACCACGTTGCCTTGATAGGACAATATTTCATGTTGGAGTAACGATTATTGCGCTCGTATCGCATTTCAGGCCACAAACATGCACACCCAGCTACTCCACCGTTCGCTACATCACTTGCACAGACAACGTTTGATCATCGGGTTGTCAGGACTTGAAAAGCCAAGACGAGTACGGCGCGTCAAAAGTAACGATATTCACCCATTTCTGACAGGCGAACTTTGTTGCGAGGCGCTGACGGTCAGTATGGCAGATATATCATCCGCGACAACTGTTTAGATCGACAACCCGGCTCGCAACGTGACCCCATTCACAAGGCTTGTAATTTGTCCCACCCAATCTGGGTTGTGGCGGAAGGGAAGCTGTTGTCTTCTCTTTCCTCCATGATTCCTCGACTGCGCAGTTGCATAGGTTGTGATGTGAGACGGACGCATGTCAACGCAAGGCGATGTAGTTTTACCTTTTCAAAACGATGTGGCGTCCGTGATGGAAGCGGCTAAGTGAATGAAATAAACCACACGCAGAGGGGATGATAAATCCCCTCTACCGATGTCACGAGACAGCGACGATCTGATTTACGGATGACCAAAGTTCGAAGCAGGCGCGTGATGGCATTGTCATCCAGCAACGCTCCGAGTGATTTCTGGTCAAAATGCATATGCGCCAAGAGTCCCAAGACTATGATATGTCATATCTGTCACTTGGATGGCTGGAGGGGGATGTGGACAACACAACCAAGAGGAACCGGTGCTGCGCACGACGTCTGTCCTAACTAATTGTTTCCATGCTGTTGGTGGAACTCATTCATTCGGGACAAGGCACATTGTCTTGGCGGAGTGTCAAGTGTTCCTCTTGACTGGATGCCTTCGTTTCGGTTGTTCCCCGAAGGACCGGCACTGCGTTTTTCCAAGAACCAACGAGGTACAATACGTTATCCAACGGTGGACGCGGAACGGTAACTTGCGATGTAGGGCATGGAGCCAATCTCCCGTTCGAACCAACCCAATGTTGGCGAAGACCGCTCAGGATTACCGCAGGGCCGGAACCACCGCTGAACACCATTTTCAGCGAAGGATGATCTGGACCCAGAGAGACGAGTCAACCGAATAAAAGGATACCGAAATCTTGACATGGATCCTCATCGTTCCCAAAAGTTCTCTCAAATCTTTCACGTACCCTCCACGACTTTTGCTTTGATTCACGATATTCATCATGCTCTTCAACAAGAAAATCCTCATTCTCGCTTTCTTTGCGACGTTGGTTTGCGTCCAGGCCCACGGTGGAGGTGATGACAATGGCGGACACGGAGGTGACGACAATGGCGGACACGGCAACGACGACGGCCCGAACCACGACATCGGGGATGACAATGGTGTTCATAGCAGTACCAGCGTCCAAGCGACTGGACATGATATAGGTGACGATCACGGTGTTCATTCCACTGTCTCGGGCTATAGCGTGGGCGATGACCACGGCGTCCACACCGCCAGTCACGACGTTGGGGATGATCATGGGGTTCATTCCACTGCAAGCCACGATGTCGGGGATGATCATGGTATACACACCGCGACTCACGACGCAGGCGATGACCATGGTAATGATGGACCTGGCCACGATGTTGGCGATGATCATGGAGGAAACGCCAATGTCACTGACACGGCGAATTTGAGTCCCTGCATCGTGACTTGCCTCCAATCCTCCGCGACCACTTCCAGCTGTAACTCGTACGTCGATCGTTTTGATGATGATTATGTGACATGTCGAACTGATTATGATGGCTCGGCTGCTTAGAACACATGTTTCCTGCTTCTGCTCGGACATTGATTTCCAACAAGCCGCTGCTACCTGTATTCAAGGGAAATGTACCGCCGCTGACGTTCAAAGCGCTGGAGCCTCGTTACCTGGTCTTTGCGACTCTTGTGAGTCGTTTGTCCCTCCTATTACCTTCCTCGAGCTAACGACGTACCATTTTTCAGACAGATCTGGTCACTCGTCAAGCAGCGCTTCGATTACTCCCAACGCTGCCGCCACCACCACACACGGTGCTGACGATTCGGCGAAAAACGGTGGTGGTTCGACCTCCACATCGAGCTCTGGTGGGCCAACTGGTACTTCTCTGGGGTTGAATGCAGTCGGTGCCGCCAATAGGGCGTTCATCGATAGTCGTCTCCTCACTGCACTCGGGCTTGCTGCAGCGGGCGCTTTGGTACTTTGAATAGGCTACGACGAACACTAGACAGTAGACAGTGTCAGTTTTCTTTCTTTTCCCTCATTCATGGCTTGGAGGACACGGTTTCGTTTCGGTTTTTTCTATAAACGAACATATTTTGTGTATGGAGTTTTTCGTAGCTTGGGGTGTATGGTCCGTGTAACACCTGCCTCTTTGAATACGAACAGATATGAGGTGATTTTCGATCGAAATAATCCGTTGTTTCACTCACCGAAGGCACTTTTGATTCCATTCCCGAAGAGTAGCACCGTGTTGCCTGGGGCATTTCCAAAAAGTGGCAAAGCAAATGTTCACTGATTCAATTCAGGACGTCAACTCACGGAGAAGTTCGATTCCTTGGTTACGAGGCAGGAAGAAATTACCAACACAGATTTAGACACGGTTTGACGGAATGCCACGTGGAATGAGGACCGTGGGGATGAAGGCAGAAAGCCCACCATTGCAGCTGGGTTACTCATTCCCAGAAAAAATAGAAGCTGGGGGAAGATTAACCTAGCCGTTGGACATCTCAATCCTTGCGAAATTCCGCGAGATCCGACGAAAGGACCAGGTTTAAAAGGCCACTGGGGGCTGTCTTCTAGTAGTGGTGGTGCACTAGTCACCCCAACGATCTCCCCTCCACTTCCGCCTCAACGGTTGTCCCACTGGGGTATTTTTACTACCCCGTGTTGTGACTGCAAATTTGTCGGTCCCACGACAATTTGGGTGACGGGTGCGGGTACCGCAGCCAAGCAGAAAATATGATTCGTAGCTGGTCACAAAAACGCCCACCGAAAAACACTTCGTGACTTTGGCTAGAGACAATGACAGAAGCCCAAACCGTGGCATATCCGTCGTCAGTGTCGGACGATACCCGCACATGTACACACCTGGTGGTGCTGTTGTTATGCAATTGTCAATGTAAAGGAAGCCATGTGAAACTTCTCGGCGGCCAGGTTCAAATGTGATGCGCCTCCTAAAATTCAGACTCGCCGAGGCCTAGCTGAGTTTAAAGTCATCCCATTGTCTGAACTCTGTCTTTACAGCTTTGCTTTCCTCTCAAATCGTCGTCGTCTCCTGGACCAGGGAGGTAAACGTTGGGCGCATTTCTTCTTTCTCCAACGTTGTCTTCGTCAAAGCACGTTACACTTTTTCCAACGTTGAACGCGCTGCACGAGCATCGTCGGGAACAGACGGTTAGTCTCTTCTTCAAGCTGGCCCATAGGTGAAGGCTCATTACAGTCTCCTACTCATTAATTTGATCTAATATACCCTTCCCCTCTCTTTTCAATCTCCTCTCTTTCCTCAAGGTAAAAACTTGCTCTCGAGACGGACACCTAGACTGATGACGTGGTCTGAGTCGAAACGACTGCGCACGCTCATTTTGACTCTACCATTTTTGTTATTTATCTGGCCCGATTTTCACGGACTATGATGACTCAACCCTACCATTGACGGCCGATCTCACCTCACACGTCTTCAGGCTGCCCACCTGGCTCCTGCGTCCTTGCAAACAGAGGAGTACAATATGCGTCGTGCGGAACACCCACGAATCAGACCATTCACCCCCCTGTGACTGCATGCTGATTGAGAGATCAGCGATCGACATGATTGATGTACGACATCCACTAACACCCAAAAATACCATACCTGGTGTTCCCTCTGTCGCCCACGCTTCTCCTCGGCATACCGAATTTGAAGGCCATGAGCCAACCCCCACTCTTCTCACCTGTCGGTCTTCCTACCTTCGTGGCTCACTCAAGTCGTCTGCTTCCGCGCTGGTGTTTTGTTCCGCCCTTGTTCTCATCGCCGTTCGATTGTCTCAGGTTGTCGAGTTATACTTACAACGGGTTTTCACAATCGCAGGTGTTCGACTGTCATTGACGCAGGTTTAACATTCTTTGAACGAGCAATCGCTGGCACTAGGCTTCCCAATTGTCTCTTGACATGCGATGGCGGTTGTCTTTCTGCGTGGCCAAAAGGATCTAGCTACAATTTGGCCATTATACGCTTCTTGTTACGAGAAATCTGGGCTTGGTTTGTCTTTCAAGCTGATATGTTGAGAGTCTCGACGCTAGTTAGCGAACCGCAACCAGTTGGCTTGACGTCGAAACACTACAAACGTTCCTAATCAGCTGGAAGTTCACAGCGCGCAAATTTTCTACGGCGCTTTTCTGATTGACCGTGGGTATCGTTGAACTTATCGCACGTGTATCCGCGAGATCATGTGGTTCGCCGTTCTCTTCCGATTCACATCTCCAAGTCGTGTGTTCAAGTTCAATGGCTGTGTAATGTCACCGCTGCTGTGTAGCTCTGCTCTGCACTCACTTTCTTGTCTCCACAATGTCGTTTGTCGTCGTTATCTTCTGCCTCCTCCATTTTGTGTGCGCAGCCCCAACGATCGAAATGGATTTGTCTCCAATATCGGAGACCAATTATAGTGGCACCAAGGGAGTTCCAAGCAAGGAAATATGGGGGATTACCCTCGCAGCCTGTGAGTGTTCGTCTGGAGCGCAGTCCTCCACAGCTGACTGTCTCTTCAATAAGTAATCGCTGCAGCCCTTATCGCTGGAGTCGCGACTTGTGGTATCAATTGTTGCATGTAAGTGCTCCCCAATGAGTTTTTGCACAGCCCCTCTCAATCGTTGTGTAGACGCCGAGTGCGCGGCCCTGAAGCGACACCATCCGTGAGCTTAAGTGGGCTGAAAGGTCTCATTCTCTTAGGTTTTGGGTTCGCTGATCGTCCGTTGGTTTCCAAACAGGGACCTATCCTACTCAAAGTGTGCCAACTATTACGGTGATTCCTGCGCCGCCGAAGGCATACGAACTAGACTTTGCGAAGAGTAATCTGGGCATGGATTGGATGCCCAGACATATGGGAGAAGGAAGTTCGAGCCTCTCCAGGTATATATGACTTTCAACATTGTTCGCAAAGGTTTCTCAGTCATTACCTTGCAGCGCTTCCAGTATGCATGCCCACGAGCCGACAATGGCCCATGCTTGATCGCACCGCTTGAATAGACCCGTAAGAACGACTGCATGACGACGAACGAGATTTTCATGACCGCCTCCGACGATATACCCCTTCCCTTTGGCCTTCAGTCCAGATAGTTGCACGGGTCTGTAAATATAAGTGAGATTATGAAATGTCATTAGACATTAAGATCGTGACATGTGGGATTTCATGTAGTGAAAGCTTGCGGTCGTCATTTAAACTACCTCCACAGATCGTAAGGTCAACTGATTGAGGGTGAGACCCAAACGCGAGGCTTTCATTTCGTGGCTCGAAAGCGACTTGATAATTGCCATCACTAGACTAGATAGTCAACTTCACAAGGTCTTGTTGGCCACTGAATTGAAGGTGTCTGTCGGTGGTTTTCGCTCATGTCCCAGGGTTGTGACTCGATTGAGGCTGTGCCGGAATATCCCGGCGGAGTGCCAATAGCATTCGGCCTGGGCCGCCTGGCCCACAGTGAGCAACGTCTCGCATGGCGCACACGAGGGGCTCGTCGTCGACGCGTTCCGTCGGGCTCACAGAATTCGAGATTCTCAAATCAGCTCACAAGTATGTCCTTCATTGACGTCGTACATGCAGCTTGACATCTTTATATTTCAGATTTTTACAAGATGACACGACCGCTACGACTTCCACCGTTACTTGGTCCGAGCAACTCGCCTCAAAATATTATTCTTCCTTATATCGTGAGTTCGCGGTATGCGATCTGAAGCACTACAAATCTGGAAATGTGAGTAAAGGGCGCCTTTCTTGTTACCCGTAATATTTTCTGATGCTAGTTATTGGCAGTTTGCGCTTCGCTGGCGGACAGAGGACGAAGTTCTCTCAGGTGCTGGAGAATCGACCTGCGGGAACACACGTTGTCGACACCATCACCCGTCGTCTGTTTCTGCTGGACAAGAAAGTTCTCGGCCACAATTGAGCACCCTCGAGTTGCCGTTTGGCTACGTGGAACATGGAGAAGACAAATCGGCCCTCGTGAAAGTAGTGCTTTGTGACAGGTGCTGCGGAAAACTCATGTGGAAACGAAGGAAGCAGCGGGAGCTCGAAGCCACCGCTGAGAGGGTGGAACTTGATGATTCTCACACAGTGGAACGTGGTGTTACCAGTGAACGAGGCCACCGAAAGGAGAAGAGGAAGCGCTCCCAGTCTCCTCGAGCGCACAAAAGGGATAACAACGGACGGCAAAGGCGGCATTCCCCTTGAAGTATCCCCATCGGCACCCACCATCCCAAGCCTTTTTTCCAAGCCGACTCTCGCCGTCGTATTGCGTGAAAGCGAATAACCGAGCGTTGCGCCTCTTCCTCTTCTGCTGTTCGTCACCCTAGACACAGATACCGAAAAATATCCTGGTCTTTATGGCCCCTGGCCTTTGTTGAATTCGTCGATCCAATCCCACCTGCGTCGTAGTCATGTGCACACAGTTTGTGGCCCACACATCGTACTTATCATGACATCCACGCTCGCCTTCACTCGCGGTTGATTTCATTAGTCCTTATTCATTTTTTGCCGCAAATACCCTCTCCGGTTCATTGCCCTTCTGTTCACAATGGCGATCAGGGAACAACAACACATAGCCCTCAAAAAGCGTATGTTGTGATCAATTAAATGCTATGACTTCAGCCGCTGACAGGCCATGCAAGTCGCAGGAAAGGACTTGCGCCGAAGTCAATTGAAAGGCCCAGTACAGACCTTGTCCCATAGAGTATTTCCGAATCTCTTAATTTTCGCCCGGGGGTTGAGACCGAGCCCAGCAGGTAATTGGTGATCATGGTCCGTCCTCCACGACAAACAACCAGTTCGGTCATCACAATGTCATCCCTCGGCTTCCAGTGATAGTAAAAAAAAACGCAGTTAAGCAGGCGAATTCGTGCTCAAGGCGCCTTCTGTCCTAATCAAGGGAGGCCCCATGACTCCAGAAAGGAAAACCCGAACTTGGCAGATTTGGTCTCGCAACACCGGAGCGTCCTTTGGAGTACTCCGAAAAGAACGAAGCTCTTGTCGCACACTTCTTGTCGTGAGTGAGAATGAACGTGAGAGTCTTGGGTGCATTTTTGACGTTCCGGCGAATGCAACATAGCGGGTTGTCGACTTCTCGGTCAATCTTGATACACCTAAGACCCCGATCTCAAGCAAAGAACATGATAGAGCGCCCAGCATGGGTGCGGTCCAACGCGATTCCCCATCAATTCAGTATTCATTCAGCTTATCATTCAACCCCGCTTCCTCCCAAAGGATATGTTGCAATGGAATACGAGCGCCTAGTTGCTTCTACCATGAGAAACAGGCAAGACCAGAAGACATTCGGTGGACTGATATATGACCGGTACCCGCAGGAACACCATCCCGGTCAGCCACTCGGTCACAGAAGAAAAAAAAGAAGGTTGCTCACGTGTTCTATCCTTGTCAGCCCCAGCGCTATCTGCTGAAAACTGTGCTGAATCCATGTGCTGTTCATGATGGCAACTCTCAACCTTTCTGGTAAGGCCGATAACGTGACTGCGGGACAGCTGGAGGTAGTATATGTTACGAACGGAGCAGGTATCATCTGACAAGTTTGTCTCGACGATAAAAATATATGTTCTCTGCATGTCTGCGTATAAAGACATAGGTTCACTCCTGATGAGAACGACATCCGTAGTTTCGTACGAACAGACATGTCTTCTTACACTACTTCATTCACGACACCCACTCCGACGTATTCTTATGACGCGTACCGAAACGTGTACCTCTCAGGTTATGCCAATCCGATCCCGGCTCAGCGTGAGGACATCCGATCCATCCATTCTATGGCATGCCTAACAAATTGTAGCCTTTGGGACACAGGTCCAAAATGGAGTTACGCAATATGTGGGGGATTCCTCGTTACTTTGGAATGCGCCCACGAGTACACCAGGCCCATCCACTGCTACTACACCGAAGGGGGAATCCAACCGGACAATCCCCGAACCCACTCCCGCCCAAT
>CEMH01203070.1:0-12505 GCA_001179725.1 Macrocystidia cucumis | reverse complement strand
TTGCTGCAACAGACAAGCAAAAGGCGCGTTCGTGAGCCTAAGTTTCAGTGTCCTCTGTGTCATGCGTGGTTTACCACAAAACAGGCACTTAAAAGTGAGTGATATCCCTTCAAACAGCAGAACCATCATGTTTTGATCGTTCAACGTTCAACCACTTCTCTCTCCAGACCACAGAAACTCTCACTTCGGAATTCGAAACTACCATTGCACTCGTTGTTGCGACGCAGCGTTCGTCACTAAAGCAGCTCTCCAACGACATTACACCTCCCGACGCTCAATCGCAGTCGTCACCGCGTTTGAGAGGTCGTTGGACAACATCATGACTTTCTTGGAACAATGAGGTATCTCTGTAAACACATCGGACACAGCCTCAGGACGGACACTTCAGGAGGAACTCTTCTTTCATCATTGTAGATTCGGACGACAGGGACTTTGATTGAACGATGAAATAGCAGTGAACACTGTCCCTCTGTAGATTGGACATTATCTTATGATCCGAACTCTGATGTAGCGTAATAACTATCAGTAAACCATTATAACACCCCAGATCAACGCCCAGTGGCGAGGATGATCGGATTCCTCAAGACCGTGGATGGTGGATGAGTGAGTTTTTCACCCGAAAGCCGGGTCATATCACGGCCAGCCGCGATGGCATCATGGCGAGCTTCCGGTCTGCTCGCTTTCACGTGAGGGTTGCCCGTTATCAGAATCACCATGTGGCAGTGTTCTTTGTGCTTTCGTTCAAGTCGCAATACTGACTTAGATCTGACACCAGGCAATCCCTTCTCACGATCGTGAGGACTTCTGACGAAAGTTCTTCCGCGGCCAACATATTCGCAACACAGCTTCTTATTGTCCTCGTGTTTTGGGTTTCGTCTCGCTCGAGAAGGCTTGCATGACAGAATAGTAGCGAATGTAACTGTTGATTGAAATTGGCCCGATCGCTAAGCACTGAATGATGAACGTTGAATGCTGGTGCTCCGGATAGATCGCTGTGAGTAAGCACAACCTCCTAATGGCCCAACCTTACGCGAAAGCAGATAGCCATACCGATGATCAAAACACAAAAGTTGATGGTCAAGACTTCGTCTAAACCAAACATGCAAGATGGTTTGCAAAGTACATGGCAATTTTCTACAACAAGAGTAAATATATCAATCAAGAGACCTTCGCTCCAGCAACTTAGTAATTTCGCGGCGTTCTCGAAGCCATGCCGGGAACGTCGTTCGAGTCGTTTCATGCTGACGCATTTCAATCAAATAGTTTGCAAACACGATCAACGTTCCATAGCGGTATCTATAGGCAACTTAAAAATGAGACTCGAGCATCCGTATGGGGTAACGTACAGGTAGTTGATGGTGATATGGCGGAGTTTCTGTTCTTTCGGGCTCCCTCTTTCGCACGCATCGACCTTGAGCTTGAGACTGATGAAACCTTAGCTATCACGGGTGCCCAGGTTGAGAATTTAACGACCCACTCGTATATAGCTCTGCGAAGATTTTGTACGTCTTGCATCAAGTCGACCGCACGATCTGTCAGCCGCTTCGCGACCTTCCCATGGGAAAGCACGCCAACAAGTTGAAGAATGGTCTTGTATTCCCCTGAGGGGAGTCAAGAGAAAATTTAGAACCCCATCGACACTCAGTATATGAAAGCTACCTTGGAGATAAGCTTCCTCTTCAGACATGCCGTCCATGGAGTCATACACCTCGAAGGTGGGTTCGTCATGTTCGCCAATATTGACTGGACCATCCCAAGTCGTCGTCGAAGATATGAGGCATGCCGCTACCATTCCGGTGGTAGTGCGGCCTCGGCCCATCTGACAGTTGAAGACGAAATCACCAGCTTCTGAAAGTCCAGACTCGACACGCTCAAGAAGTTCCGACAACGCAGCTGGAAGAGGTGCCTGCTCATCAGTCTTCGTACAATCAGAGTCAGTCCTTTATCCATCTCCTAGATGTGATATTAAAGCGTACAATCGCAATCCGCCCATAGTTGATCTTGCGACGCACGTCAGCACGAAGGTTTGAGAGTGGGGGAAAAGGTACTTGCCTTGTACCCCTCCCGAGTTATCAGGTCGAAAACATCCCTCGGAGTCATAATGTCTTTTTCAGACACAGTTTCCCACAAGGGAACAATTGTGAAGACACCAGGACGTTCCTCGACCTCATCGTGAAGCAGGATTCTTCCGTTGCCTTGTTGTAGCTCTAAAAGAACATCCTTCTTGAAGCTGTGCTCCATGCTTTCTACGACTGCAGTGGTGACGCCTGTAGCTCTAAAGATAGCGGCCTTGAGCAGTATATAAGAAACGTAGGTCATTAACGCACTCCAAGTTTTCCAGTGGGCGATCCACAAGCCTCAAGACGTGAGGTCGGCCTGCCACGTAGATGACTGGCTCCTACAAAACAGCAGCTGAGTCGTACACTACAATGATATTGCAAAGAGAGGTACAGACTTCTCTGAGAGATGTCCAGTATACCATATTTGGACCTGAAGGTCCGGCATCGACACGTTCTAAGGCGCGTCGCAGGCTATAACCAGTCAATGGCCGTATACGCTTACTGGCAGTTCAAAACATACCCATCAACAGTTGGCATCCCGCTGTGATCAGTGGAGCGTAAGCGCCAAAAATACAGCTAGATGTCGTCCAAGGCATAAACATACCTTCCACAAACCCACTTCCCATCACCCGCTTCATTCACTTCAAATTCTGGGTGTGATTTATTGGATACCGCCTGGAGGGTCAACGGTACCCTTCTGAAGTTCGGCGACCCATCGATACGTCTTCATCGCGTGGATAGATTTGTGTTTATAGAAGCAAGAAAACAGTAAAAAAATAAGAGACTCACTCAACGAGAGTCATCTTTTGCAGATTGGAAAAGAAGTCGCTCTTCAGGATTGTCGAGGCCGATAAGATGGTGCCAGACCGGTTCATGACGACTTTGGTAACTTCATCCGGATCGGCTTCTGCGTCTGCACGCTCGAGAGGGCGAAGCGCGTTCAGTCCCCCAGTCAGAAGCTCCTTCTCAAACGTTTTGATGACTAGGAAAAAAAAAAGGTGAGTCCAAACGCAAGGAACTGGCTTGTACACTACACCAACTACGGACCTGGACGATTCTTCACGAAAGTCTCAATCGTTTCGAAAGAGCTCATGGTATCTGGCTTCGTAGATTGCAAGTAAGCTTGGAAAATAATAAGCTCGAAGTATCGTCGAAGGTTTTGAAGACCTAAAGAACGAAGTAAATCCGATATAATACCCATGATTATGAGTGAATGACGGCCGAACCTTTCTGGGTGTACATTTTCTTTTGCCTTTCATCTGTTGCCTCTTCGGCCCTCGTTCGCGATTCTTCAATTACCTCTCTCAAATTGAACACTTCCGAGCATTGATCAACAGCGTCATCTACGATGTTCTTCACCGCCGGTCCCTTTCGGATGACACGCAGCAAATTGTTGATGACTTGATACGAATGGCGTTGCTTCCCAATGACGCCGGATTCTACAGGAGGTATCGACATCATGGACATCGACCGTGTGGTTTTTTTCACAGGCGTGTTGGGCGTTTGATACGACTGATGAGCTTCAAGCCACTGCCTAATTAGCAGAAGAATGATCTATTCAAATAGTTTTGTCAAAATCAATCACGGGCAAAAACCTGGGTGAACACTTACAGACGCCAAAGTGCTTCGACCCCTTCCCAATTGACAATTGACCACAATTGGTGTGTTAACCGTAGCGCGCATGATAACATCGATCAGCTCAGTGTAATCGGAGAAGTCTGGAGGCCGCTCTGCAGTGATGGGTATGCGGATATATTGAAAGTGAACATCTTCACCGAGGTCACGCGAAGCCATCAAATCCTTAAGCGCGATCACGTCTGATTCCCCAACCTCTTCCCAGATCGGAACAACGGTCCCATCTGATTCTTCCGAGTGCAAAAGAACCCTAAGAGACGTTTAGGTGGACTTGGCTAGATAGAGGTAAATTGCATCCAGCGCTCACCTTCCGCTGAATTCTTTCAACTCCGAAATGACGTCATCCCGCAGTCTCTGCTCAAGCACCTCCAGTCTAGACGCCGAGATACCGCCATAGTCTACGTATCAATCAACGCGCGCGCTCACATATCCATTGAATAGGCTCACACACCTTTCATATTTCTCAACGAGAACCCTTCTCTTCGCAAGCAGAACGGGGCGCCGTTGATGTAGATGATCGGTTCTTCTCTGAGTGTTATCCAGACTATCTTAGGTGAACCAGGGTGCCCAGTCTTGACCCGTCGTATGACCTCTTCGATGGCTTGCATTGTTGGTTGACCAAGAGCGTAAATGTTTGTCCCAGAAACTTGCCGGAAATTGATTGCTCCACGGACGCCATGTTCGACGTGGGATGATTGGCTTAACCATTGATCCGACTTCAGAAGTGTACTAGAGAGGAGTTCAAGATATGTCGAAGAAATCATTGAATATATGTTGGAAGTAGTCACCTTTCGCGCAGAATGATACCACTCCGATGCTTTCAATCCAAAAATCAGTGCCGAAGTCCAAGGATTGAAAGAACCGTCAAGTTTACCTTAACGACATGATCTGCGTATTCATCTCCCAGTATCTGACCACCCGATATTGCAACGTCATTTTGTTTTCCAGCAATCATAGAGCGCTTCTCGGAACCGGACTTTGACAAGGAGGAAAGGTCTTGGACAGGAGTGAACGCTGACAACCGAGTGCTCGGTTTTCGCAGGAACTTGATTTGACTAAGAACCTCCCCTCAGCAACGATCAGTCGATAAGAAACTGAAGACTCACTTCCAAATCTCCGTGCGAGCCTGAAAGAATCAGCCAGGGTAGTTCCAAAATCTGAATGTCACTAACCTTGAGCCAATCCGAGAAGGATTGCGAGAAATCCTCCGAGGTATCTACGTAGCTGGCGAATGCAATCATGAAGAAACTGGACCATTCCAATAAGCCGGCGAAGTCTGAATCACGTCAACTGGCCTAAACACATACTATTTCTCGAGGGATTTGACGGCCTTCGCCAGAAAATCTTCTCCTTTGGCTTCCTCCAACGTTGTGAAGGAGTATCTAAGCCTGTAGATCAGGATATCCTCACGGAGATTGGTAACCTGATCGGCTTTTTTGATGGACCGAAGTTAGGATTATGTCAAGAGTGAATTCGAAGACGTACTAGCATCGATCACCCTGTCGACGAGTTTCTTGGCTTGGAGCCCATTATCTAGACATCCCAGCAAGCTCAAAATAACACCATAGTTTCCCATGTGAGCTTTGCGAAGGTTCTCGAGAAGGGTAGGTTGGGACATCAAGAGCTCGATGGCAGACTGAGAGTTCTTATCTCGTAGGCCTGGCGTTGTGGTTTAGTTAGTACCCTTAGGTAGTCCGAATAGACTGCTACGTGCATTGTTGCAAAAGGTATGTCAACCGAAGAAGAGACTTGTTCATTTCTTGTTGAACGGTTGCTTGTTCGAGAGAGTGAAGTATTCGGGATTCGGTTTCCTTCCGTTGGTTCTCCATCACACTTTCGTCATCAACAAAAACAAATCAACACGTACATGGGAGGGTGGCTAACCAATGGGCAGCTGTGAGCCAAGGTCCCGCGACGTAACAATCCACTTACAGATGATGCAGACCCAGCGGAGGTGCTCGGGTTTATCACTGGACCAGGGAGCTTGGTCGCATATGGATCTGGCAGGCCTTTGGCATTTATTTGTTTTCTCCGAACCAGTGAAGCAGCTACCATGGCGAAAGTTGTCCGGACTGCTCCCATACCGCACGAGAATACTAGAGCGGTACGATGGGGATCAGTTGCTTCGATGACGCGTAGGTACGCATCCAAATAGTTGTCCTATAAGAGATGTGAGATTGTGGTGTTTCGAGGGAATCACGAAACCCACCTCAATCGGTCGGTCCGGGGAGATCGGAATTCTGTTGACGTGTGCAGATTTGGTAGATAAAGCAACGAGATTCTGCGTACCTGTGGTACTTTTGGAAGAGAATGTTAGAAAGTCGGGTTGTCAGGTAGATAGATTGATCCGTACGTCAACGTTCCAACCTTGCTCTTTCATATATTCCCACAATTCCCGCGAGGTCTTCACGTTTCCGGAGTCCACTGAGGTCCAAGTTGGTAGAATAGCACCATCGCCACTTTCCGAAGCTGAGACGTAGTTTAGAGCTGAGCGTGACGAGTGAAGGGGTTACATACCGACTTCGTTGTGTGTGAGAACTACCCCTCCATATCTGAAAAGGAGTCAAAGGATGAACGTGCAGGAAGCTCCTGACACACCTTAAGCCTTCCTGGAGAATATCGTTCTTGAGCCTAGTCTCTATCGCTTCAAGGTTCTCGGCACGGTCGGAGAGGAGCAATGTGCGGCGAGGTTCAGACGCATCGCGTAAGACGAAGGGACGACCAGATATGTAAACTGCGCAAGGCTGTTCAAAGCAGAATCTGAGCAGAAGGTAGGAACGCACCTATGGGTTCTTCCCTTGTGGAGAACCAGATGACATGTGTAGAGTTCGGTGTATTGGGCCGACATTTCAACACAGAAAGGATGGCTCTGAGCCCTTGGGTTCGTGGCTGGGCGGCCCCAAACACATTCAGGCCACCGTAACGGGGTGAACGAAAGTTCGGGGCACCGTGTACATTGAGGTCCAAGTCAAGAGCTCTCCCTATAAGCGGTGAGCGTTTTTCATCCTTGAAGATAAGGGCTCCTACCTGAGGGGTAGTGATCTGTCTTGATGATGAATCCACGGGACAACACACTCCCAACGCGGGTTTTGACGATAGCTGGTTCTGAGCGTTGAAGGAGGCCCATGATGTCTAAAGGCTCCTGGTTTAACGCGACTGGAAGCTCTTTATTAGCTTCATTTCGCAAAGAACTTGGATGCTGTCTGGGGATCGAAGACGATCGAGTGCCGAGTCGTCCTTCTGAAATCGTGTCTGACCGTGAGCCGGGAGGAACTGAAGCTGGCCTAGCATGATCCGACAAGACTCTGAGAAGGTTATTCGACATTACGAACAAGAAACGAAGTTGGAAGTTATGGCACGCGACAAACACGCGTGAGCGGGGTTCAATAGCCTTGAAGACATTCGTTCGGAGCATAAGAAAACCTTATTTTGGGGTTAGGGTCACAGCCACAAATCTTTCAGCTTCACACTGGCAGCTGACTCGAAAGTTTCAACCCCCCAGCCTTCATCGGGATTTCTACTTTAACCAAGGGTTTGGGCGAGGCTTTCCTTTCGAAGTAATGGAAAATCCAGTGTCGCGGGGATCAAAAACTCTAGGTTCTAGTGACGTTCTTCGTTGGCCAGTTCGAGTTTCAAGTTCCGTAAACTCAAACTCGCCGCGCGCTTCGAGATTCCCGGCCACGCTACCCAGACGGATGCAGGCGCTTACTGTAGTCCCCCTGTCCAGTGCGCTTCGTGGTGACTTTCCAGTTCGCCAACCCTTCACCGATTGTCCCGACTGCAGCTTCTCACGTATATAGGTTATCTCCGAACCATCGACCACAGTGTGTATTTTCATCTCGTAAACGGAGCTTGCACATCTCATTCAAAGGCTTAGACAGGGTGCTGGGTGCGTAGACTTTTTTTACGCCCATGTCGTTGCCACATTTCCCCTTCTCCTCCCCTTCTTCGTCTGGTAAACCGTTCCAAACGTCCCCCGAAAAAACCTGTGCTAAAGTCAAGGTCCTTCACTTTCGAAGGTTGACCCCAACCTCCTACTTCCCAATCACTCAGATACCTTCACCACCCCTTCGGATCTGCTTGTTGGGCATCAAGGTTCCCATCTGCAATCCCATATTCGCTGTTTTATTCTCGTCTTATTTGACTGTCTGGGTCACCTCTCGCCTTGTACTTTGTCGTTGAAGGAAGATTGTAGAGCGTGGCAGGACCCCGGTCTTCACGGCATTTTGAATTCGGCTTAATTCGCTCCTTCTTCCCGGACGACGCTGAAATTCGAAAGCCTCACCTCCGCGGAAACTAGGCATCTCAACGCTGGGGTTCGTGACGTCGAAACCCAAATATTGCAACTTTGGACTACAAGGAACGCGGTCAAAGTGCCAGCGTCTCGCTCAGCTCGGTTTGATCCGGCATCAACATGAGCCCATGGCAGCGCCAACAGCAGTTCCTTTCGTTTTCTAAATTCGGCGCCGCCATGTCTGTTGTCCTTGTTTTCCAGTCGGAAACCAAGCTTCTCAGATCTAGCTAACGGCGCCCGTCGTAGACAAGGTTCTCCCTTTTTTTTTCGCGGGTATTTTGTCTCCGTTGTCACTTTTAAATAACTGGCACAGCCAAACTCAAGTCACCTTTTTTTTCTCCAATAAACTTGACGAAATGTGTCTTCCGAGGTCCTAATATGTGATTGCAGGACGCCGTGGCCGCGTGAGGTGTGGACCGATGCCATATCATCCGGGCGACTGGATTTTCTGTAGGCAGTGTTGACATACGTAAGAGGTGCCCATTCTAGGTGAACGTCATGTTTTCTGATCGCGCGATCAATGTGTCTCGTCTGGAGAAAAAAGAAAACTCACATGACGTTTAACAGCATCTGCGGATTGCGGATTCCGTTACTACACGATATGTTCAAGCGGCGAGTGCTTACAGCATATCTGGAAAAGACTTTCGGCGCGGCGGATAACCTCGAGCTGATAACATTGGATCTGTGACACTATAAAGAGGTGTGCTATTCTCGCACTCCAAATTACGCTGACCTGTTTCATCGTCCATGAATACTCTTTACACCTCAGCAGCTCTGTCGCACAATTCAGCAGACTACTCTAATGAGCTGAGCCATTCTCATCCGTTGGATTCCGACCTAAACACTCCCCCTCACGTACTCAGTAAGAGTTTTTGAAGACCTTGCCCACCGTTACTTATCTATTCCAGTTGGCGGCTGTGATGAACATTTCCCGACAACAAACACCAATCAGAGCGCCCAGGAGTCAGCGTGGATTGGCTTCTGGGATCCATCTTCGATCTTCTTCCCAACCGCTCCAGCAGCAGCTCCACTATCCACGGAAGTTACCCAACCCACCGTGGAAAGCGTTTCTGGTCGGACTCTCGTCAAAGCGGTCGTAGCATCGCAGGCGCTTGTGGAACAGACAAGTAAAAAGCGCCTTCGTGAACCCAAATTCCAATGCCCGATGTGTATGGCTCGCTTCACCACGAAGCAAGCACTGAAAAGTAAGATACAAACGTCGCCATTTGCCCGGTATGGCTTGCAGATATTTCCATTTCACAGATCATCGAAATTCTCACTTTGGGGTGAGAGACTACCATTGCGCACGTTGCTGCGACGCCGCTTTTGTTACGAAAGCTGCGCTACAGCGTCATTACACCTCGAGGCGCTCAATCGCCTTTGAGGCTAGGTTAGCGAAGTCATTAGACGAGGTCGTAGGCTATCTTGAATGATAAGAGGGGTCAAATCATAACAATTCAATGTCATGTTGTTCCAAATCAGAGAATTGAGTGTTCGATGTTTAGTAACCGGTCCTGCTCTTGCGATTTTTTTGCTATGGCGAGGCATTTCTCCACCCTTCATTTGCCTAAAGGAGGCGAACTGAGGGCAGGGGAAACTGATGATCATTGTCATCGTTTGTGTTGTTGATGATCTCAAATATCAACAAATCGCCAATATCAGCGGCAGCTTCGGCTTCGTTACCGATACATAAGCGCTGGCCGACCGACTCCATCGAATCCCATTCATGTTGCAAACACGTTGTGACAACGAGTAGTCAGATCAGTTTCACGCAGTATCCAGATTAGCGGAGCTATCGCAAATTTCAAAGTTTTACCTCACAGATGTCAGGAACAACCGGTGTACATACTTGAGTTGGATATGTCCCTTCCATCCAGCTCCAACCTACCTACCAAGTTGCCGTCGTTTTACGTTGACTGCCGTTCTCTCGTCCTTTGGAGTTCGACTCATCGTACGTGACTCGATAGCCTCCATATCCCGCTTCATCCGCGTTTGTCTCGATCGTGTCAAACTCGACAGTAGACTTCTTCCATTTTACCGCATGTTGTAGCAGATTCCGATTGGAATTCAATATGAAAGATATTCAGAGAGACAGAGGCAAGGCAAGGTGGCGCATCCGTAGCGTCTCCTGCACGACAGCTTGTCAACCCTGTCCGATCAAATGTCGCAAACGGATTTAATGGGCACTCGGAGCTCCGTGTTGGTTTCAATCTCCTGATAAAACATATGTCGTCAGGTTTACTTACAGCATGAGAAGGAATCGCGTGCTTCTTTCCCTGGTACCTGGGCACTGTCGCGCAGATTGCGCCGTCAGGGTTTAAATTAAGGACTTAGGCGCTCAAGAACAAACCTCTTCCTTGTCAAAAAACTAAAACGCCACTCGCAGAGAATTAAAAACAGGTCATCAACTCATCAGCAATTAGGCACTTGATAGCACATCGTCGAGGCTGTCCATAAGAAGTTATCCACAGTTTGCGAGCTGATGAGATATATGTCCGTACTCCTCGTCATTTCCCCACTCGAAAATGGACATATTGATGTCAACATATCAACGACAAATCATGTAATTAATTTTGCTGGAAAGTGTCAAAACCTCATCTGAAGGGGGCGTAGGTGGTACGACTTGTGTTGCGCGTGACCGTTAACTAGGGGTATTTCGACCAAATCAAGGTGCCCGGCCCGGCGGAATACTCAGGCAGATGGGCTGTCCAATCGAAATATCACCAAATGCGACTTGGTTACCTCACGATCGTTTCGCGGGATTTGTCGACCCTATTGTAGATTATTCCCCTCGTGCGACGGGAAGGGGCGATTTGTTGAGTGGAGGGGACAAATGCGGGTCTCAGCTGGAAGCAGATCGGAACCAGGGAAATCCACTGCGACGAGCAGCATCTGATCTTCTTTTGTTTTTGGAAATTAACAAACGAATCTTCCCTACGGTCAGACTCGTAATGATCTGCTTTTGTTTTTGGAAACTACATTGTCTTCACAAGTTTACGGCGCATGAATTACAAGGGACTTCCTTCACTATCCTACATAGCCTCGGGCGCAAACCAAATCTTTCCGTTTTTTTGAGCCCGCCGAAGGGTGCACAAGCTCGGCAACGGTGAGAGGCCTGATGCCGCTTCTTCGGGATTGCAATTTATTTTGGCAGGTGTGCAGCACTTGCTGTACAATGCCGCATCAGCGCATGGGGTGCATAGCTGCGATTTACATTGGTGTCGAGTAACTTTGCAACTTTTGAGCTCATGTTCATGACCTGAGTTTTGTTTCGTGTTCCAATGCAATCATCAAGTCTTCCATTGTCTACGTAATCGAAGCCCAGTGTCGAATGCAGAAGATGAGAATTTAAGCCCCAAGGGGGCCTTACCCCGCAATGACAGGAGTTCTCTACCCCCGAGATTGATGTTCGCCGACATGGCCTCGATGTCGTGAATTGTCATCCTCGTTGTCGAAGTCGAGATGGTACTCTTCCATAATTCTAGGTTAATTTATCTCCATAAACAGAAATGCGGGAAGGATGCCGGGAGAGCCGCGGTTGCTGAGCTCACAATAACTTTGCAATTCCTGGCCATTTGCGGGGTCACACGGGCATCATCAAATGATCCTGACCCGCGGTAAAACCTACCGTTGCGATAAGTAAGAGCTGCGTTCCGCGCCTTCCAAAAGTCCTGAAGGACAAAGATATTGACGATGAGCTGGTCGTCAAGTAAATTGGTCGTCGACAGCGAGTTGGTTGTTGACAGAGTATTTAAGGTGGGCGTCATGCACTAATTTATAATTTAAGCACCGTGAAAATTTCGAGCTCGACCCGATCACTTCACTCACCCAGCCACGTTTCCTACTGGGGAAAAAAATGGGGGGGGGAGACATTTCGTAACCACTTTAGGGCCGGCACCAGGACCTTGTTTTTCGCCAAAAGGCGAATAACCTCTGAAATTACCAACAATACGTACTGACTGAGGATACCCTCCGGTGTCATCGTGTGAGCCCTCCGGCTTGCGGCTATCGAACCGAGTGGACGAGGTTTGGGCAACCCATCAAGTCATTCGGGCTGGGCGGAACAAGAAACCCAAGAATTGGGGCGGAAAAAGGTTCTAGCCATTGCTATGGTGTCGATGCCATCCGTATGGGGTCTCCAAATGAGTCAAAATACATACCCTCCAAAACTCTGGGCACACGAAGATGGGAATGAGTCACCAGCATCAACGATCATTTTGATGGAGTGCACCCCTCATCTACCTCCCTTCCACGTTACCCAATTCGACACGAAATGAGGCTTTGGGGTGACTGCATTAAGCCTTTCCAGAGCCTTTCCAAGTCTATCGCAATACAATTTGTGACATACATGTTGATCAATTGCTTCCAAACCGACAACTGTGTCCACCCAACTGCGGTTGATGGACGTCGGATTCCAAGCGCCTGCAAGTATGCCAAAGTCCATTTACCATTCCCCCTTTCAAGAACTTCCAATGGGTCGACCGCGGTTGGGTGGACACAGCCTCTAATGTCAACC
>CEMH01203066.1:0-13904 GCA_001179725.1 Macrocystidia cucumis | reverse complement strand
GGGGAACCGCCAAAAGTATAGGATTCGCATGCAGTAGTGTGGAGATGTGTAAGTTTGGTGACTATAAAGATGCATGTTTTGTATAGAGCGAGCTAGCTAGCTATTGTCGAGCAAAGTAATGTCCAATACCAGAACGCAAATCCCGCCAAGAAAAAGGGGACAAGAAATATTGGGGAGTAAAGAATCAGAGATGGAGCCCGATAATTGGAGAGGGGGTGAAGGCGGGGGAAGTAGAGGTTCCGAACTAGATCGAAAAACCCAACTTTTGTTTCCCTTCCCTCGGTGGGATCTGCCCAAACAACTCCGTCTTTCATCGTTCGTTAACTTCGTAGTTTCATCGTTATTGTCAGTTGAGCCGTCAGCTCGTCGTTGCGGGGGGAGGAAGGTTCATCGCGAGGCATCAAGAAAAAAGGGTTTCGAACCAAGCAGAGAAGAAGAAGGGGGGAAGGTAGGGGGTGTCGCAAATCGGAGGTGATAAATAATTTGGAAAGAAAAAGCCACGCTCGCAAAGTTGGCAACACCTTTCATTCACCCACGTTCTTGCACGTATTCTCCTCCCCACCTTCATCTGAAGGGGGTTTGGGCACAGCGAAGAACTTGAGAAAAACAAAAAAATGTCACACAACGGAACCGCACGTGGATGCATGAGTGTTTTGGGGAGGGATTTCGGGATGGAGCCCTGTGGCTGCATTTCCCTTCGCAACGAAGTGACGTTGCGGATGAAGCAAGAAAGAAGAAGCATTTGGCTCGCAACCAAGAATGGGGGAAGAAGGGGATGAAATCAAGAAGAAAAAAAGAGCAAGGATGAAATGACCCGAAACCGCTCGCAGTTTCCATGTTCATCAAGGTAGTGCTTGAGGACCTGAGGTCTGGAACGCACTCTGCCCCGCCTGATATCGTCGGCGCCCACCGAAACGACATCGTTCGTCGATTACGTTGGTCGTGGTGATGGTTGGTCGTGGCGTAAGACTGAATGTCCGTGACTCATCAAGGCTTTCGATTTGGCATGCAGTACGAGACGAGGAAGAAAACAAGATAAGGAAGAGAATGTTCCAAGGAAAGGGAGGTGACGAAGACAAAGTCGGCCATAGCGCTCCTTTCTATGAAGCCGCCCAGTCATTATCCAATCCACCCGCCCAAGGTGGTGAGTCCATCAAATCCGTCATGAGGCTCACGGGACTCAACGGTGTCACTCCAGTCACATTCGGACTCAACATCGCGCGTCCTTGAACATGCGCTGGCATCAACTCCGCGAGCGGCGAAGAGTGAGTAGGCGAGTATTCCGATGGCGGTGATGAAGGCCTCGCGCCGTGCTGAGCCATCAGAACCATCCCTGGGCTGGACGACTCTCTTCCACCCGAAGGCGATCGTTCATGCGACCACAAACTCGTAGCTGGTCTTCCTCTCGAATTCGAGCTCCCTTCCCGTCCAATTTGTCCGAATGCCGAAAGACTGGGCGAGATGGGTCCTTCCGGTCCATTGGTGGTGAGTACAGTCCCGTTACTTCCTGGGTACTGATCCATGTGACCTCTCAGTCTTCTCCTTCCATCGGACGAAATGCTACCGGAATGGGAGAGCGAGCTGCTGTAGATAGAGCGAGCGGCGGAGAAAGCTTTGGACGATGCAGAACTGTTGGAAGCGGACAACCCGCTGCTTCCCGTGGCAACACGTCGTGAAGATGCTGGCGCGGAACCTATAGCGCCACTTGGGGGTGGCTCGAACTGAGAACGCATCGAATGAAGAGAACCTTGCTCAGAGAAAACATCGGGGGATGTGACCAGCTGGGGCTGTAAAGACATAATACCCTCTTATATCAACAACAACTCGACACGAAAAAAAAATAATCACGAACCGGTCCAAAAGTTGATCTTCTCAATTGGTCGGATCCAGTGTATGAAGCTAACATTTTCCAATTCTGACCAGGAGCAGGCGGTTCTTCTTCCAACAAATCGACTGTTATTCCGATCCCCGCCGAGCCCGATCCAGCTGATACGTTTGAGTCTGCAGCGAACGACCTTGATCGCTGAGAAAGAGTGCCCGCCATTGTCGACGTCTCTGCCCATGCTTTCGGTGTCGGGAAGTAGGACAGCCCAGGTGGGAATAACAAGCTTCGAGGAGCACCAACGACAGTACTGCTCACAGTCGAGTTGTTGCTCATCGAGTTGGTCGAGCCAAACGAAGTAAGTGGTGGTGGGACTGGAGTGTCCAATAGGTCGATCAACACCGGTGGAGGAGACCGAAGAAGCACGGCATGTCCCCCTTCAGGGGAGTTGGTTGGAGAGATGTCAACCAGTCTAGCTTCTCGAATCCCGACTGCCGCTACCCCCGGACCTGTGGGAGTCGTGTTCCAAGGAGAGAAGTCTTGGCTACCGTTCTGGTGGTGTCCGAGAGGCGTCAGGGCTCGTGGCAAAGGAGTGAGACGTGGGGTGCTAGGTAACGATGTTTGGGCGTCAAAGTAGACTGATGGACCGGATGATGTGCCCGTGATATTGCTAGCCCTGGACCCAGCCGAGTTCGTCAAAGGGACGCCAAGTGTTCCAGATGCCCGGGAATTTCGATTTTCAGACATCTCCGGACGGGCACGGCCAGCCTCAAGGTCGTCATCGGTGTAGGGTTCAACTATGAAGGAGGACTGTAGCGAGCGGTCGTAGTTATGCGATTCTGAATGAGGTTTGTTGAACCAACTCATTCGGCTGATGCTGGCAATCCCTTCGAGGAACCGGCTTGTCCGACTCGCGTTGCTGGGGTGACGTGAACGTGCACGAGCGTGAGCTCGGGGGAGAAGGGGGGTGTAAGGATCGTCGCCTTGCGATTTCGTTCTTGATCCCAAATCGCCAATCCTCACTCGTTGAGCTGTCAAAAGAGCTGCCTCTTCCGCATCCGCAGGGAAGGACGACCTATGTGATCGATCTGAAACGTGAGATACGATACGGATCTGGCCGAATTCGGGCTCAGTAATACGAGGCGGTGGCATGAGTGGTGAGTAATCTTGCGCCAGGGCGTTGAAGTCCTCTCGGGGCAGGACGTACTCCTCGTCCATTTGTTTGAGTTCTTGCGGAGAGAGAATTTTGCCTTCTAGCTGCATTCGCTCTTCGCGCATCGGTGGAAGGACGTTCAGCGTCGGGCGCTCCAACAGGACACCGTAACCCGAATTGGTGGAGGACGATTTGCCGGAAGAGGATAAACTGCCGGTTGGTGGTACAGGAACTCGTGGGATCGTGTTTGAAGTGGAGGCCTGAGGCTGAGCTCCTGGGACTGAACTATCTTCTCGTATGAACAGATCCGCATCTGCGCGGCTATGGTTGGACGAGTCATGCCCGAGGGTGTTTTCGTCATGTTGATCGACGAATTCGTAGTTTTGAGATATGGGAGAGCGTGGGGCATCCTCGCCAATAGGAGTCCGCGCTCTGCGACCTCTGCACCAAAGAAACAGACACAATGACAAAACACAAAGAAATACAAGGCCAAGAACGCCAGCAACAACAACACCGGCAAGTTGACCCTTTGTCAAATTTCTGCCGACCGTGGCAGCGGGAACAACAGTAGGCGAAGACGATGGTGATGATGTGGATGTGGATGCGGTTGTTACAGATGTAGTGGGAAAAGAAGTAGTTTGGGAGGTGGGAGAAGAGGAGGGGGGTGTCGCAGAGGTTTGTTGTGAAGAAGTAGAGGAAGGGGGTGACGCGGTGGTAAGTGAAGTTGGTGAGGTCGTTGTGGCAGTGGTCGTTGTAGAAGGCGGGAAGAGTCCGCCGTAGGTCCAATCAGAGTTCAACGGTATCTGCAGAGGATTGTCAGTTCCCTTTTCGGTGAAGTTGTGGCAGAAGGAGAGAAAAAACGCAAATGTCGATGAACGCGGCCCATCATCCAAGCTTTGTTTAACAACACTCGTGCAAGCAACATATACACTCACACTGGGACCATAGTACGTCAGTGGCAGATAGAGCACTGTGGTTGAAGTGGTGACCGGCGCTCCTGCGGCATCTGTTATCACGGTAATTGATTGGGTAAGCCATGGTGGAAACTCTTGAGATGGTGCAGCCATAGAGCTAGAAAATATATGATGTAAAATGAAGCAAAGACGCGCAGGTGGCGATTGTTAGTAGTGAATGTTGACTTGAGTTCTGAGGAAGTAGGTCAGCTCGCGCTCGGAATCGAGTTCTCAGAACCGAGAAAAACGTACAAATGAGACGACGGTGAAAGACGCTGTATGAAAGATGAAGAAGATATAGGGTGTATACGAGCTCGAGGGAGAGAGAAAGGGGGGGATCGCGATGGAGGGAGGGGGTGAAGAGAGGAGCTCAGGGTCGGGATTTGGACGAACTGGGAATACGAACCACCGTCATGTGACCGTCCGTTCGTTCCTGATTCGTTCCCGTTCCCTCCCCGCCCTGGCGACGGGTTGATGATATCAAAGTGCAGTTCTTTGAACGAGGCTCGACGCCAAAACGTTTCGACAATCCCGAAGCTAGCTGCAAGATCAAAAACATACCACGTTCACCGGCATCTTATCGGCGGTTTCAAGATTAGCTTAAAAGCGGTGCCCAGGAGAACGCAACCAATTGAAATTCAAAACTGTGATGTTGGAAATGGCGCCCCCCTTTCCCTGTCGCGATAAGCGTTGCTTCTATCCGGTTCGCTTGCTTTCCTACTAAACCGGCGCGTGAGCATCATGTCAGCCTCATCTCTCCCAGAGCTCATCATAAAACCTCATCATTTGTTCACAGGAGTGTCGGACTTCGGTCGGACGTCCACATTTGGCTTCCTGTGCTCCTGAGACCACCTTCATCATCCACCTTCACACGCCGACGGAAGTAAAATGCCGTCACTCCCGATAGGGGGTCAATGGGTAATAATCCATTCGAGCTATCCGTTGAACTGTTAAGATTCCAACGTTTCAGCAGAAAACCCACAGCCTATCTCATAGCTGACATCATGTGTATGTGTCGTTTCATTACGAACAGTCAACCTAGAAACAAAAGGGCGTCGATGCTGCGATGCCGAAATACTATTCCCGCCGGATATCCCTTAGCACGAATGGATCACTCAACTAATAGAAAGAATGGAACCCAAACCTTGAGGTGCGCTGCATTCAATCCACCAGAAGGAACAGAAGCGGAGCAGCTGGAGTCTTCGCCTTCGGCACAGCATTGAACCGTGGTTTCCCCCGTGGCGGGGTCAGCCTTTTGCCAATACTCGACGCCTTTGGTCGTAAATCAGCCCCCGAACGTTTTGATCGAGTGACCGGGTTCTTCTCCTACCGTGATGATGATATCCCAACGAAGTCGGAATCATTGTTGGTACACTCAAACGATCAATAGAATCAGGTTTTTTCGAGACAAATTTGATTGGCATTGAACACTCACCCGTCGTTCGCATGGACAACTCGAAAGATAAAGCATGTCAGTTGGCACGCGGGAGATACATACATCTTGAGCGAGTGACGGTTCACCTCGATGCGCGTTCTCACCAAAGCACTCGTTGAAAAACAGGGCGAACTTTTCGTTCTGGTGTAATTATTAACCCCCAGGCAAATCTTTGCAAAACGGGGGGACGCATACCCCAACACGTGGTGCACCATAACTGTACACCTCAACAGTCCTATGAAATGTACCCCAACCGTCGTGGTCAGTGGCCTCCCTCAGCTCATAAGAACACGACTCACCTCCCAGGGAACCACTCTTTCAAAGCGAGCGCGCCAATCGTAGCGAGGGCTCCTCCAAGTGAGTGACCAGTCGCCACGAGCGTATATGTCGGATGCAATTGCAACTGCTCCATGATAATCGCAGTGACTTGAACCGTGACCGAGTTCCAACTGACATTGGCCCTCAGCATACACGACCGCATAGCGAGCGAGATGGCGCAAATACCCTTCAAGAAACCCTGCATGAACGCGAGTTCCATCTAGATCGAACGTTACATCAGCGCTGGTGCATTTCCTTCACCTACTGCAACTTGAACATCCTAGGGACTCGCCTGGAACTGTGACACCCGGGGCGATGAGCGGTACCAGCACGATCTGTACGTCCATCAAGAAATCCACCATCGACATGCTATTTATATCCACAATCATCTAATCGATCCTTCGAGCTGTAGGTCCCACGTACGTACCTCCCACGAAACGCGACAACTAGTTCCCCACGTCCGTCGTCCCGCGCGACAAAACCTTGTATATCTGAGATCACATTAGAAAACTGTGAGATAGAACACACCCATCAAGGTGGATGGGATCGCGTCCACGTGGTAGATGTTAAAAGATGTTCATAAATACTCCAATGTTGGTTCACAAACCGGTAATACAAGGGTGTTTCCGTTCGGACGAGGGCAAAAGAGGTCATACGCCGACGAGGCGTACTTGTAGTAATGAACGAGTTGCTTCAAAAGACCTAATTGGACCAAGGAAGATTGGTTAGTTGTTATAAGTGAGTCGTGCGTGCACTTGTTGAAAGGGGTCACTTGGAGTGATAGGCCTAGGAGAGGGAGAACAGCTTGGAGCGTTGTCGGCGTCCATTCAAATTGATGGTTAGTACATACAGTGGACGGAAGGACCAAAGAGGTTCAGTCACCTCGGAGGATCGCCGGGGCAATTTGAAGCGGAGTTGACAATTATGGGGCTTGCCGAGGTTGCTTTTTTCGACTCCGACAACATGCTGATCGGTCCTTTTCCCTGCCAGTGCCTTCGAGCACGAACTCACTCATTTGTCCTGGGGATTTCTCCCATTTGCTATTCAAAATGTGGGTGTGATGCAATTGTACTACTTGATGCATGCTGTCTATTATGCATGCCCATCAAAGTAACCTGGGTGTGGCAAACTGCACACAATGTCCCTGCGTTTGTTCTCGTGTTGGATGAACCATTCAAGGAGCAGCGGAAGATTGAACCTTACTCGGCGCTTATCACCATGGATTCTGCAGCACAGCTCGCAGCTTCTCTTTTTGTTTCTACAACAATAATCCACATTTTGGGACCACCGCCAGATCTACTTTCTCGCATAAGCGTAAAACCGAAACCCTACGGAAATGAGACAATTGCGAAAAGAGAGAGATCTGAGCCTCCCACCGCGGTCTCGTCAAGCCGACTATCATGGAGAGTCATATCTCACAACGTTGAGGCTTTTGTTCACTCACCAAACGAACTTAACTACACGAATACAAGATTTCGTATTTCACAAGAAAGGCGCTGGAGACTAATGTGGGCAATTTTGGGTCCATGGTTACCACCATAGTAACGGCTTGTTCGCAAGACAAGAACGGGCTGGAAGCGAGTGCCGTGTACAGAACAACCCCCTTACAAGCCTCTGAGCAGGCTAAATACATAAGATCTGATGTCCAAAATCGGTACCCCAATTCTCCATGCATTCAAGCACCCCCCTAGGACCTCACCGCTCCCAATCCAAACCCAAAGCGTCGACGTGTCCCTACGACGTTTCTCGAGCCATCAAACACACCTTCTCGGAGGCAAACATATTGAGGCGTTGTCAGGAGTCAGACAAGACGCAACACGACGCAGTTCTACTCCATCTCGAGGACTTGCGCTCTGCTATGATACCCTACATTCGGAAGGGTCCGTGCCTTCCGGTTTGGTCTCCCGATGCGACTGGCGCCGACTTAGAAATAGATGATTACCTTCGAGGACTCCAGATACCCCTCGTCATGGGCAAACCAAATGTCTTATTACACGACCTCGGACGCTTCAAAACCGATCCGGCCCTGGCAGCACGAGTAAACGGGATCTTTGCAGAGCTACAACACACGTACGCACTCTGCCTTCCATCCTTTGTGGGCGGTGCTGAAATACTTCCTAAGGTTTCTCGTGAACACATCCGGTTCTGGGAAAACACGTCTACTGCTTGAAGGCCTCTGCGAACGGTGGGGTTTCTATTTCACCTCAGTCGTAGATGGGAGTGGTCTCGGATCAAGTGACGTCCAGGCTATCATCGACAACTACATTCCTGATGACGACGACTTCTGCCAAAGCCTACCTAGCAGGGACGATTCGAACTATAACTCTCTGCTGCACAAGAATCGATGCATCGCCAAGCGCGCATTCAGCCAAGTGCTGCTCGCACGGCTTCATATTTTCAAACTTTTTCTCACCAGCGTCCGTCAGCTTAAAGGCGACGAAGACGTCAATAAACCGGTCTACAAGCTCCATTGGCTCCTTCTTCAACTCTTACCCTCAATAGGTCGGCATCGGGATGTGTTTCTTGAGTTGTTTGAGACGATCGCCCCAACGTCGCTCCGATACACAACTTCTATGATAAAACTCCAACTATCAGAGATCCGTGACCTTCTACCACAGGACGAGAAAAAGCCACGCTTGGACCTCTTTTGTGTGCTTGACGAAGCGCAACATGCGGCGAAGCAGCACTCTCAATCCTTTCGCTCATCCCAAGAAAGGCCGCGACCTGTCCTTCGGGAAATTGTTGGCGCGTGGACGAACTCGGATACTGGCCAACGTGACTTGTACATGGTGATCTCTGGCACAGGAATCTCCAAAGAGGAGGTCGCCGAAGTCATCGCGTCCGCCGTCGTCAAGTCCGGTGTCGGTCTGATCTCTGATACTGGCGCCTTCGAGACGTCAGAGGAACAGCGTAACTACTTGCTCCGATATTTACCCTCAGAGCTTGCTGTTAGCCAATCGGGCCAACGGCTCCTGGAAAGATCATGGACTTGGCTCCGTGGGAGGTCAGTTGTCTCAACCGTTTTTCGTTGAAAAATTCTAACACCACTTTGAATCTCCACTCTAAGGCATCGATTTACGGCTACCTTCCTTAATGCGTTGATTCTCAATAAATTCAGGCAGCCTCACAACCTCTTGACTTGCTATGTTGAACATTTGACGAAATTCCACCCTACCGACGCGACCGCCTACCTCAGTGCTGAAGGCCCGAATCAAGAGTCTACGATCTTCAAAGATATACGGGGGTTGGACGTTGAATTTGTCCGTCAAAGACATCGTTTTCGTATGTTTTCCAAATCCTGTTTTGGCATGATGGCGGTAGTAACGATCAACTGGTAGCTGATACTCAAATGGCCGTCCTGTACAAGATGGTCAACGACTGTTACATGCTAAGATATATTACAGGTATCTCCGGCATGGATGACATCGCATTTGTTGACAGCGGGGTTGCTCGGTTCGTCGATTTGACTGCCTCAAAGATTACCTTTGATGAGCCCCTCGTCATCCTCGCTGTCTTGAAGTGGCTGGACGAGGACTATCAAAGCACGTATAGATTTTGGGCTGCTCGTACCAGCTCACACTCCCCTGACTACAACGGTTTCGAGGGGATGCTGGCTTTGTGTTTCTCCTTCATGTTTGGCTCGCAGCGAAGGCTCGACGAAATTTTCACCTTTCACGGGTGCATCCCATCGTGGGCGTCTCAAAAAGCTCGACTCGTAACCATCAACCGATCGGAGGCAAACGGATGGGCGGCTGAAATCAACGAAGTTGACTCCATCAGACGACGGGGACCTTCCGCGAATCTGGGATTACACGCCGAGTCCCCGCTGACGGTGCACGATTGGTTGTCTCACCTTTTGGCAATACCAATTTGTTTCCCTGTGGCTGGAATGGGCCCTGACCTCCTGTTCGTCCTGCAACTCTCTGACGAGAGCCTCATATGGGTTGCTGTACAGTCAAAACATCAACAATCCTTTGGGAGTGGTGATCTTACACATGCCATTCGAAGCGTGACGCCTTCTCGCTTCTACGTACAGGCGGTGCGCTGCAATCCACAGATTCGTTCTGATTCCATCTAACGAGGATATGTCCATAGAGTGGTGCACACCATTGCAAGTCCGCTTTTCCTTCTCTCGTTGCAGCTACTCGCGAAGCACTTCTACAACTTCCCCACCGCCGAGATGACGCTGGACAATATGGGCTCCTCCGAGTTATTGCGTCATTCCCAGCGGAGGCAACTTCCTCAAGTTACGTGACGGCGGATTGCGACACAGGAGGTCATCCGCTGGCCTCTTTGAATTTTGACGTTGTCAAATCTATGACGAAAGACATGAGCCCGCTGGGCTTTTGGGCCACTCCGAACCAGGGGGGATACTCTCGCTTGAGTCGGTCTCGGGCGGGGTACCGGGTGCCGAATTCGCCTCCGCAAGGTGACGATCTGGCATTGCGTCCTCATGAGGCCCTTGGGTCCCCTTCAGAGGTTCAAACACCTCTTCTCGTTCAAAGCGAGCCAGTGTCGTTGTCGACAAATCATTAGCAGGAACTACACAGTAGTGAGAGTGGTGACCCCAATGGGCATGTCACGCAACTGCCACCGCAGCCATCCCAGCCAGCGTATCGCAGGACACGGTGGAGTGATTATGAGCTTGCGGGTGCGCTTGGTTGAGGTAAATTCTGTAACCGCCTACTGGGACTAGCATATTTCCGGCATCTTTTATAGTAGAATTAGTATTGCAAGACGGAAGTTGGTAATTAGACGTCAAAAGCTATAAAAAGCGAGGGGTCACGCATTGAGAAAGATGTAGGTCGCCATGGGTTCCGCCAGTGTTTGTTGAGAGTTCAGCGGTCCTGTTGATGGGAGACCGAGCACGTCTCTAGAATGTATGTCGACCGGGTGGCGTGCTCAACCAAGCAAGAGGGTGACCGTCGGTGTCGGGATCGTTGTTGAGGCAGTGACTCATATTAGATAGAGTGGGAGCCACAACGACCCGGAGAAGGCTATATCGCCCCGCGTCGGATCGCCGTCGAGGAAGAGCAAGGAGCCTAGCACGTGTTTCGTTCAGAAGGCTTGAGCCTGCGGAGATCGAGTCATCCTAAGGGGACGTCAACGATATACATCGGGTATCGTCAACGTTCATACCTCATTTTCAAAGTAAAACGAAGGCGTGACAGCACGCAGCATGCTTGCAGCAGCTAATGTGGGCGTCTTGCTCGTATCGTACGAATCTTGAACTCGAAGAGCAACCCAAAGCAGTGTTCCGTCCGATAAGCCGATGATAAAAAGGAGACTGGGGCCCATGGACATGTGGGGGAAGCAAAAAGGAATGTGGTCCCGATGCTCCAACCACGCAGAAGTCTCCTCAATAGACCGGGCGGTCTTTCCTAAGGTGGCGGAAGGAATTGTGTGGTCACTAAATCTCACAGGGTCACGAAGAAGATTCACATTATCGCTGTGCAATGCGAGGACTGTGCCACCCATTGACGCCCAGGCGGGTATGACTTTCCCAAAGGAAAAGATGTCGCGGAGGCGGCGTTCCGGAGTGATTAGCTTGAGGAGATGGTAGACGACGGATTGGATGAGGAGATCGGGGCGCAATGTAAGATACTCCTCGATTGATTGACGGTTCGCATCAATCCAGTTCGTAGAGGAGAGGAAGATGAGCGGTTCCCAAACGATCGCGGGCCCAACCTCAGATTCGGCAAACAAAGCAAAACCTGATTCCACATAGCGTGACGCGTGCTCCCAAATTGGGGGTGAAGTTGTTGACCCAAAAAGCCCACCATTAACAATGTCTTGCATCATTGCGAGCATCTGTTTATCTGAAGGGTTTGTGAGTGGTGTGACAATTTTCGTTCTCTAGGATGACTTGACTTTCTGTGAGCGCATTAAAGCCTAACCCAACGTGCAGATTAGGAACCATGACCTCTTTGCCTGTTTCTTGCTGGACCAACGCTAATGAGTCGGAAGGGGTAAAGTTCGCGAAGTGTTTCACGTAAACATTGAGGTGGCCGTGAGGGCGGCTGATGCCGTCCTTGATGAGCTCCACGAGAAAAGAAGCTGTAAAGCGATGTCTATATGGATCTTCAGAGTGCGAAGGCAAAGAGGTGACCAAGCGAACGAACCTTCCTTGCAACCAGTAGCACATCCGCTCAACCAACCTTCGACCCGAATAACTTGTTGCATAAACAGGGGGGAGATATTTCAAGATATAGCTCGCGTGGGCGGGCGGTTGGTTGAAATAGCCGGTGTCTGAGCTCCAGCGATAGTTTGCGTGTCTTTGGGGGGTTGGGACCACGCATTGATCAGCTGATTCGTTCGGGATGCCAACTCCGGCTACAGTAATGAACACACCATGGCCGAGTGAATGTTGTTCCCAAACCCGCAGAATCTCTTGCAGAATAGAGCGGGAGCTATCGTCTAGCTCCATGTACGAGCGGAATGCACCAGTAAGTTTCTTGGCGGCATGCTGTGCTTCATCCAGAACCAGGAAGAAAGGTGCGTGGGGTGTATTTGGATTGGCGGAATGGGAGCACAGCCGACGCATCTTCACGAATGCTTTCTCGATCTCCAGCTCAAGGTATTGGTCATTAAGAGGGGCGACAATGTCCGAGAGGTTGTCGAAAATATTTGGATCTGAAAGACGTAAAGCTTTCGGCATCAACTGTAGGAGAAGCCACAACCTCTTGAACGGCCGATGTTCATTCGAATGAACGCCCTTCTGTTTCAAGAGCTCCAAAAAGAGATTAAATATCAAGAGTCTTGATAGAAGAGTGTGACGTATGTTGCGCGCCGCTATATTGCGATTCGTCTGGCAGGCAGGATGGTGGTCTTTGGACGATGATGCTGATGGCAAGTTCTCGGTAAATCCGGGTGATTCGGGTATGCGAGAAGCGATAATATTCTGGATATCGCACGGTGCAAAATAACTCGAGTCGACGACCGATGTGAAATAGAAGCCCCAATGTTGACATAGACCCTCGAATAAGAGTCTGGTTTTGCCTGATCCAGAACCATTGACCAGAAAGCTGCTTTGAACGTCAGGAAACAAGCTTGGTAAGAAGATTTGTGACAAACGTGTTGTGTCCTGGTCTAAAGATGTTTCGCAGCCTATTTGAGAGTAATCTATCGTCTTGAAAGCTGCCGAGTTCGTGCAACAAGAGGTTCGGTTGCCTTCCCCAAAGCGGTATTTTCAGGTTGGTGAGATGTTCAGCGTAGCCTGAAGCCATAGAGTTTGAATCTGGGGTCCAAATGTTAAGTAGTTCTCCTTTGTCCACGGCTTCAGCGATGGCGGGATGTATTTCATCGAGGTACTCGGAAACCTCGAGGGCTGCATCGGCTTGGTCCGTCATTCGGGCTAGAGTGTTTCGTGTTCCGCGTCAAGTTAAAGTCTCCAGAAGAGTAGAGAGGCAACATACATAGTAAATCCCGCTCATCCTCATCCATTCTTGGCCACTCCGCCAACGGGTGTGGAGACCTGAGAGGGTGTGGAGGACAATCGAACCGTGAGAAAGCTTGCCACAATGCCGGAATGCTGACTCATCTCAGACGTCGTCCGACAAGAGTCGTTGGCAAGGGTGAAGTTCTCGATTGTGATTTGTAACTCTCGTCAATTGAAAAAAGCAAAAAACCGTCTGAGATGCGCGACGAATAATCGAAATTAAGAATGTGCTAACTCTTCTTTCAACGATACATTGGATGGTTCAAATATGATACATGAAGGCGAACAACCGGTATGCAGAAAAAAAGAAAGGAAATACAGTATGACAGCAATTTGCAGCCAGACATTTCGAAGAGCAAAGTCGGGAAGCATCAACCGACAAACAATGCAGAGCGGGATCGACAAAACAAGAACGGACACACATCTACGGACAAATCATCTAGGGCATTTCCCAGAGCATTAAACGAGGCACATGGGATTTGGAGCAACAGCATTGAGCGTGAAGCACAGTCTAATGGAGAAGCGGCACAAAGCCGACGAACACACAAATGGAAAAAGAACGAGAGAAGGGAAACATCTACACCTACCATTTTACCGATGGCCATGGTCGAAGTCGCATCGGCGCTCGAAAAGCATGGAGAACGTTTGGTTCATCGATATCTGGGCTGGACGAAGTTCCCCTTTCCCTTCCGCTGCTCTTCCACCTCTGCTCCGGATTGTGCGGAAGGCCAGAAGGCAACCCCCTGAGGGTTTTGTTGTCCTTCACCCGGGGATATGTGCATTGG
>CEMH01203057.1:0-12357 GCA_001179725.1 Macrocystidia cucumis | reverse complement strand
ACGTGTCAGTCGCGTCCTCTTTAGATATCTCGAGATTCCACTTTTCTACTGACCTCTTTTCCTTCCGCCTATCATGTATGCATACCTAGGCTCTCAAAACTCGGGCCAGGTCATTGACTATCACGATTCAAACTTGGCTTACGATGCTTACGATGATGATTACAACCTCGAGGCTATTGGGGACTTTGGCATGGATGAATTTGGTGACTATATGCGCATACTTAATCCTCGTCGTCTTTTGAGAAAGGCATGCAGTACATTCCTCACCTTCTCCACCGGAGCGAACGACATTTCCTAGTGGTTTTCGTGGGACCAGAGGATATGAGATCACCCGAGGGTCCAATCAACAAGTCGATCTCCGAAGCAATGCTTTCGATAGGCCCGACAACAGCAGAAACCACCCTTCCGGTCTGCCATCCGCCTCTTCCTTCCATAATCTGAGCTGAACTTATTGAATAGAACGCTGGGCCCCAGCTACCAGTTACCGTTCTCAATTGAACTCGGAGACGTGGGGAGCGCCAGTGTCAAACCATCCAATAACCATTTCTCACAGAAAAGAGCCTCTGAATACTCACGGTATCCGATTACACCCCGTCTCTGACCTCCGTTCGTGAATCTCGCCGCTAGCCTCGGACACGACTGAAATTTCCATTAAGCCGATACGTACAGGGCACTGTTCAAATTCGGCGTCTTCAATGCCGTTCAATCGACTTGCTTCCAGGATGTGAGTCAACCGTTATCTGTCGCAATTCAGCAGCTTAGTCGGAGCAGATCTGTCACTCGAACGAGAATATGGTAAAGTTTTACTTCCTTTCGCCGAAGGCAAGGTTGCGTTGACGTCGATCCCAGGTCATAAGCTGTGGGCGAATTTTCGAATGAATGTGTTTACAGCTGCTTGATTACTGGAGACAGCTCCAACTGGAAGTGGGAAAACGGTTCTTTTCGAGCTCGCCATCGTCAGGCTATTTCACACCGCCAACGCTGATGGCGCACCCCTTAAATGTGTCTACATCGCCCCAACGAAGGTGAGCGGACGATCTCCTCGCGACTTCACGTGAAAGACATATCTTGCCAGGCACTTTGCTCCGAACGCTACAGGGACTGGGCCGCTAAATTTGACCCCCTGGGCATCATATGTGAAGTTTAGCGGTCCTCATCGGGCAACGACTGATACTTATATGTCTAGGTTGCGAGTTGACCGGAGACACTGTTGCGTTTGGTCAAGGCGCTTGGGGTGATGCGAAGAAAGCCTCTATCATGTGAGCGCTCTGCCCGTCTCTCTCGTTGACTAGGTGTTCAGCGCGTACAACAGAGTCACCACTGTAAGTGTGAAACCACTGAAGGCGATTTTTTCAGGGCTCAGTGATGTAGGCAGAAAAATGGGATAGCCTTACTCGGAATTGGGGTGACCACCAACGAATTTTGGCGCAAATAAAATTGTTCTTGGTGGACGAGGTGCGTTGGCAACAGGAGCCACTTCCATTCGTTTGACGGGCTTGAAGGTCCATATCCTCAACGAATCGCGTGGGAGTACTCTCGAAGTTGTCGTCGCTCGGATGAAGACTCGTGGTGCTTGTGTCAGATTCTTGTTAGTCTCTGCCACGGTTCCCAACATCATCGATGTCGCTCGTTGGATCGAAAGTAGCGTGCATCCGGGTGAGCCAGCCAAGGTGTTTGAGGTATTTACGTCTCACCAACTGGCGTCATATTGTCGAGTCTCATGTGCGTCCTTACAGTTTGGTGAAGAGTTCCGACCTTGCAAGCTTCAACGTTCTGTGATTGGCGTCCATCGTGCGAAGGGACAAAACGACTTTGCATTTTCAAAATCTCTTGACTCAAAGCTGTTCCCCGCCTTACAACGGCACTCAGTGAACAAGCCCATATTAGTGTTTTGTGCTACAAGGAAAGGTGTGCAATACCCTCGTCGAGGACCAAGCCAGCACTCATACACCACGCAGGGGTGTTCGCGACAGCCGAACAGTTGTTGAAGGATTTCAAAGATGCGGAACAAAACAAGGAAACCTTACCTTGGTCTCTTCCTGTTAGGTTGGACGGTTCTCTGACTGAATTCGGTGCTTACGCTCACCAGTCACCTCGCAGATTCGACCCCACCTTTTTGGACAAACGCCTCAATAGTTGGCTGCCTGAATTAATTCGATCTCGCGTTTACTCAAGTAACCGTAGGTCTAGCGTCGAACGGAATCGGTGTGCACCACGCTGGTCTGGCTCTCGATGACCGCCGGCGAGTAGAAGATCTGTTTTTGAAGGGGACATTGCGCATTGTAGTGGCAACTTCGGCAAGTCACCTGTCCTGTGGAACTGGAGCAGCGCACGACCTCATGACTCCTTAGACTCTTGCTGTTGGAGTCAACCTTCGTCAGTCACACTCCCTTCAACTCTATCGCCTGCTGATTTTTGAACATAGCTGCACACATGGTCGTCATCAAAGGGGTCAAGACGTTCCAAAATAATAAAACCGTCGAGTATTCAGACCTTGATATCATGCAAATGTTGGGTCGTGCTGTAAGCTATCAGTTTCCTGGTTGCAAGCACCTCTAATGTGATGTTGCCAGGGACGTCCTCAGTTTGGTGCGGAATCGGTGGAACCAGTCGATCGATACCTGTGCTCAAATTTTCTATATCAGACAAGGACGGACAAGCGCTGATTTTGTGCGAGGCCGAACTTGAAGGCAAGTACCAAAATTTGGTACAAGGCAGGACCATATTGGAAAGTTGTCTTCACACAAATTTATGTGAACATCTTAACTCGGAGATCGGTTTGGGAACAGTCACAACGCTTCAATCAGCGACGCAGTGGTTGCAGAGCTCATTCTTCTTCCAGCGGATGAAGAGTAACCCGAACTACTACGCCGTCGAGAAACAAGACGGTCAAAGTTGGGAAGACAGAATCAGCGATATGATATTGAAGGGCGTGGAAGACTTAACGGAAACTCAACTTGTCGAGCATTCACAGGTCGATCATTCACTTCGACCGACAGAATTTGGGGACATCATGAGCAAGGTAGGGTTTATACTCTTCGGGACAAATCACACATCAGTACTAACGACTGCACTAGTTTTACATACGTAAACCCACAGTTGGGGATTATTCGTCCTTTTGACTACCCCTTGCTAATGTTGTTCTTTCAGATGGCACATATCCTAGCATTACCTGAACGCCCGACCTTGCGTGATTTCGTGAGTTTAGTTTTCGAGTTTCGATTGGTAGCCTCACCTTTTATCAGTTGGAGATGTTGTCCGCTTCTGAAGAGTACTGGTTACCACCTTCATATTACGGTTGATCCCTCAGACCCTTCTCAGGTTCTCTGATCAGAAGCTCAGGGCAGGGGAAAGGACGGTGATTGACAACAGCTCATTCTTGTTTTCCTTTGATTGAGGAGGTTTAGGCCCTGAACAATCTTCGAAGAAACCAGGATATTCGTTTCGCGGTCAAGAAAGTCGACAAAACAGTTGACAAAATATTCCTACTAATCCAGGTGAGGACCTCGCCTTGAATCATATGACCGACTCACTGAATTTCGCTCCATGAGGCCGTTCTGGGTTGTATTCCCTTCAACACGTCAGAGCTCAAAGCAGGGGACAGTCAACTCCAAATGGAGGCATTTTCCGTGTTCCGCCACATATCTCGGATTGCCAAAGGTAAGTGTGAAGTTTTAGACGTCACCGACACAACAGCTTATTCGGTGGACGCAAAGCTGCTGTTGAAGTCGCGGTGGTGAAGCAGGCGGGCGCTCAGATAAAAATTGGGTTGGAGGTGTTAGTGTTACCTGTCAATACGCCTTTCCGTTCTCTTATCGTCCAACAGAGTGCGCTGTCTCCACGCGAAAGCTTGGGAAGATCGACCAGTTGTGCTGCGCCAGCTTGAGCAGATTGGAGAGAAATCGTGAGTGGATGTCAACATTTTCCACTGCCCTCTTTCACGTTCATGATTATTTCCGCCCGGTCGGACAGAATCAAGGTGAACCTCACCCTTCGCACTCAAGTCTCTCCTCAAGTATGTTTCAGGTTCTGGCGGAAAACGGAATTACCTCCATCCAGACTTTGAGACAAGAAGACTCGTTCAGACTGGAAACGGTATTTAGCTCAACCCGCAAAGACCTTTATTTTCTCACTACTTTTAGCTCTTGAATCGCAGGTCACCCTTTGGTCTAGAAATCTTGGCCTCAGCTCAAGAGTTTCCAAAATACTTTCTTAACATCTCGGAGATCGAGAAATCGTTTGGCAATGGCCTTGATCTAGTCAACGTCTCTTTGTCCGTCGAATGTGGAATCCAGGATTCGCCTTCCACGGTCACTTGGAAGAAAGGCAGAAAAAGCCATGTCCCGATGACGTGTATTCTTACGACTACGTCGGATCTTGTGTTCATCGATTTTCGTAGAATCCCGTACTTCTGCCACATTCTTCACTCACCAAATCACTGACGCACGCATAGAACCAAGTCACTTGCCACGAGAAAAACTTTCGAAGTCTTCGCCTCGCTCACGCGCCCCAGCCAATCAATCGTAGTGATCGTTTCGTCGGTAAACTTGGTACCTACCTTGCAAGATGTTCTCAGTCCGAATAATTTAAAAGGAGACCCTCGCGGGCGCAAGCGTCGCCCAAAGTTATAAACCCAATGTATCGGCAAACCATTTTCCTACACCAGATACTCGCCCAATCACCTCTCTTGTAGGTGGTACGCGTCATAGCTCAGTTTCACAAGCTGAATCGTGCCTTTTGTCCACCAGGATCGCGACCTTGCGGACTTGGGGGGGGATCCTAACTTTTGGGCCGAGATGGAAGCGGCGGGTGAGAGCAGCGAAGAACAACCTCAGGTTCGAGTCCTGACGAAAAAGACTCGTGAGTTTTTCTCAATTTGGAATTCGGAGAGGTGCTCTGAGCCGTTCGTCAGGAACAGGTAGACCAGAAACATTGGATGCAAACCTCGACCACCCACGAGTCCTGCCGAGTGGCAATTACGAGTTCGTCTGTCGGTTTAGCTGCGCACTTGATACTGATATCTCATGTAGATGTAATCATCCGTGCAAAGACAAAACCAGTTGTCGCCATCTCTGGTGACGCTCAGTGAATGCTTGTTGATTTATGACTGACTTGGTTCTAGCTGCCGGGATGGTGTATCAGCCTTGCCCCACAACTCTAGACGGAAGATTAAACTCGACGCTAAACGTCCTTTTGAACCGTTCCAGAACCCTCCAAAACAAAACGCTCCCAAGAAGCAAGCGCTTCTCCACGGAAATTCTATCATTCGCCAGTCGAGTAAGGTATCTCAACGCAAGAAACTTCAACCCGACTTCGGCGTTACACTCTTCAATCTTGGTGATAGCGGGCTGGCAACTGAACGATATGAGTTGCAGCCTACCTTTGAAGACGACGAGGATGAGCTTCCCGACTCTGTCCTCCAATTCTCACCGTTGCGTGTGACGAACGAATCTTCAGAGACGGCGTACTGCAACTCGGAAGTGGATAGTTTGATCCGCGATTTTCCTTTGGGGACTAAAGGCGATTGTTCTGCTTCCAGCAGCTCAGAGCTTCAGGTTTCGAGCACTCTCAAGCGCAAGGAGCAACGTCTGGACGACACCGACGATATCCATGTAAAGCGGCCTAAAATAGGCGGATCTCACTTGGCAAGCTCTCCGTCCGTTGTCAACACACCACACGACTTGCTTGACGACCCCCTCTTCCATAACCTGGGCTCTGATTTGAGCGACGCTGACGAACCCACCCCTTGCCAAACTTCATCTGCGCCGACAAGGAATGATCCAGCCTCGCAGTTTCATGCGACACTGAAATCCCAGAATTCTAGGCTGCCCATTGGTGACATCCACTTCCCAGGTCGAACAGCAACGAAAGGATCACACCATGGGGGGTTTCTCAAAGTTGCTTCCACCGATATGCAAACCGATGGAGCAGAAGACGAGGACGAGTTTGCTGAGATGGACAGATGGTTGACCAGCGGAGGTGTAGAACTTGTAAAGTTTTCTTAATCCCTCCTGACATGGGAAGTTGTGGCCCGTCGAGCTAGCATTGAAGTTAAGAAGTCTAATTAATCTATATCATCGGTTGATGGGTCCACGAAAACGCGAAGAGCATCCCGAAACCGTTCATCCCAAACAACTTTTGACGAAGGCTTGACAACGTCCCATCCTTCGAGATCGCTTCTCCATCTTTTTTCTTTAGACAATCGCTCTGCTTGAAGTTCCACCTCTGTTGGAGGGGCGTTTTCTTGCTCTTCCTTCGTGGGTTCACGAATACCCCGAGAGAGGGCTCGCGCGGTTTCCAACTTTGCTGGGAGTGCCTCGTAGTATTTCTTGCGAGCCTTTTCAATGTCGGTGATGAAAGACGAAAGAGATTTCTTGTAGAATGACTCTGCCTTTTTATCGAAGTCGAGGTCTCCTAAGTCTTGATGTGTAGGAGGAGAAGATGTGGACAGGTTTTCGCTGAACGAAGAAGATTCTGACAGGTCAGTGGGGGGCGGCGCGTTGAAGGGACGTGTCACGTTTTTCACGAGGCGGAACCCTGCTTCTGCACCGGCGCGGAATTTGTGACGTTGGTTGAAGAAATCCCATATCATAAGTGGGATTTGAGTGAAGCCGATATAATTAGTGAACGAGACGAGGAGGAGGGGAGGGATAGGTGGAATTGTTGCCAGCGGAACGTGTGAAGACGAGTCAAATCCGGTGGAGTTGGACTGTGCAACTTGAGCTGGTGAGCGGATTTGGATGGGAGAGTAGAAAGGCGAGGTTTTGAGTTGGGGAATGCGGTTTTGAGTAGTTCCGTCTTGGTCAGGGTTGTGTTCCGGTTCTTCTGGTTCGTCGAAGTGGCCATCGTTGCTCAGCTCCCGGGCGAGGATATCGTCTTTGTCAACCTTGTCGAGTCCTTCAGTCCAACCTCGGTATAAGCCAGCCATGAATTCTTTGAACGCTGGGCGACCGACAAGGACAATACCACCTTCTAATTCGTGTTGTCGCCTGACGGCTGGAGGTTTGTAGGTCGGTAGAGACTTGGTAACTTCTGAATCTACGTCCAACCCTACATCTGACCGGCGGCGCGCCTTTATATCGTTGGCAACGCGGTTGGCGAGTTCTCCGTGGCGTTTTACGGTGACCAAATCATAGTCAACGGCAGCCGCAACCAGAATGGGCTGACCAAAGGACGTTCAAGGAGAGAAAAGAATGAAAATTAGTCAGATAAAAAAGATTTAGAGGAGCACAACGCCCCGACCTTGACGTACTTCCGAAAGTACTTTAGGCTTTGGTCGTATTCCTCGTCTCCGGGCCACTTGCTCCCATAGACTGTAACTTTGCGGGGTGTCTCTAGTGGAGAGACAGACTCCTCAGCAAGATCTTTGACTTTGTCGACATATCGTTGACGTATTTTCTTGCACTGTCGACGGTCGTAAATGTACAAGCCAGCTATGGAAGAAGTGACGGAGAGGAATATGAGCCAGTTTCGGGAGGGAAGTTTTGGCCGCTTGTCGAGCCAAGATACTGGGATTCCTGTATAGCGAAGAGCCGCGCGTATTCCAGAAGACTTTTGAGGAAGGGTTGTAACCTTGGGCTCGCTCATTCCAGTTCCAGCAAACGCGTCGACACGGAAGAGTATTTTCGATTTATATTTTGCTTGTCGGCTTTAGCCGGAAATAAACTCCCACGATGAAATTATCATTACATCATACTGTAAATACAAGAAAGCACAGAGAGAACGTCGGGACTATCATTCCCTTTCAGACGCCTTGTCGAGCTGTTGACGTTTGCGCGAACCGCCTCTGTAGATGGGGAGAGTTAGATGTGAAATTGACTTGCGAGTGATCGACTCACGCCCCAGTATCCAGTCCCCGTTTTTTACCAGTCTTCGCCTCATCCAAAAATTGATTTAAACCGAAAACGTCCCCGGCATCCTTCTCGAATTGCACTGGCCCCTCCCGAACCTCCTGATCAGCAGCTCCTTCGAACCCAATCCGCGTTTGGCCCAGTCCGAAACGGTCGTTATCCAGCGCCTTGCCAATTCCTTCATCTGTACCACCTCCGAACGACTCTTCATTTCCTTCTGTAATGTTCCCTCTTGCTTTGTAAATGGCAGCGGCAGCGGTTGACCCATGGAAAAGGGGTTTGTCGTAAAGGTTGTATGAGTCGTCATCAGCGAAGTTTCCGGACAGTGATTCTTGATTGAAGAGCCGAGAGTCGAGCATTGATTCCTTCGAAAGGGTAGGTTTGGCCAAACCAAGAGCGACCTTTTCAGAGATGTCTCGATTTTGTTGGCGAGCAAGCATTTTCGCGCGTTGCTCGGTGCCCATGTTGTTCATGCGCATCTCGCGTTCGCGCTCTCTCCGTTTCTCTTGTCTCATTTGGTCTCGGATCTTCCGCGCATCCTCGTCCTCTTCGCTTCCAGCATCCGACTCCGAACCGCTTTCAGTATCGCTTCCATATGCTGCCAGGGTGTTCTTCATTGCGGCTTGGCTTTGAGCAGAAGGTTTGGGTACAATGCCCCCACGCTCCTCGCGAGCACGCTGAGCAAGCATCCGGAGGTTCTCCTCTTTTGACTCCTTCTCCTTCTGTGCCAATTTCTGTTGCATGAGTGATCGTTGACGAACTTCTTCACGAGCGTGCCGATCGGCGACGAACAGGGCTTCGGAAAACTTGGCAAAGTTGTCGTTTATATGAATCTAGCATTGTTGTCAGTAAACAGTAAAAACAGTCAAAGAAATCATGCCCTACGTCCTGGAGTCCCCGTCCGTCAGCAGCCAGCCGCTTGTCCAAAGGTATTGTGAAACCTTTGTTGTTCTTCCAATTCGATATACATGGAGGAATCATCCACTCCTTTTGTTCCGCCGCTGTCGCCTTTCGCGGGGGACTTCGTAGAACAGGAGGGGGAGGGCTTGGAGGACCGCGGGGAATCTTCTTATGTTTGAACCTGGGAGGCTCAAGCGGATCTTCGACAACTTCAGACATCTTGATAATACGCTGCTGTAGGCCGTTTTGACCGCTCTGCTGGCCAGGAGTATACCGGATAAAAGAGGTTTTCCCTTGCGCGTCAGGAATGTTTTTGGGTTGGGCGGCGGTGATTTTGCCGTTGACAAGTTTCTCCAGGGCGGCGCGTGTCTTATCTGTCGTCGCCTGAACGTCGTCATCTGAAGGTCGTTCCATTCCCCGGTCAGCATCATCGAGGTCCTTCCGTTGATTTAGAGGAATGAGGTCTTTAAACTGCGACTGTATTTTCTTGTCCTGTCGTTGGCCTTGGCGAGCAATGGCATCGTAGCGCACGTTCCCCTCGCTGTCAACTTGTAGCGCAATAGTATTTCCGGACGATCCCTGTAAAACGTTTGAATTTTGTAATGACCAGGTGTAAAGGTGCAAACGGACCTTTTTCTTTCCCATTTCCAACGGATATTGAGCGACATGGCACTCAGGATAAGCCCCACCGTCACCTACCGCAGGAATGAGACGACTCAAGTAAATAAGGAGGTAGAACTCACCGTAGTCTTCAAGTCTGGTTGGCTTCCAACCTGCTCTTTGACGATATGGTGGGATTGTGGCTCGTAGAGTGACCGACTGAGAGACGACAGGTTGTCGGACTTCCTCTTCAAAGTCGGGGACAACGGGGGCGTGAAGTGGACGTGGAAGAAGACTGAAGTTTCGCTTAGACAAAAGAAAGGATCTTTTAAAGGGATTAAACTTACGAAGCTAATGCTGCCATGGTCGCTTTCGTCGTTGTCGTCGTCGTTGGCAATCAAGGCGAAGTTTGTATGTTTGTGTTTGCATCCGGTGGCACAATGGCATCTCAAGAACCATTTTCGAGTCAGTGTCATCCAATTGCCATCTGTAACTGATGCTCGACTTCGCGCTGAACTTAGCTTTCGGTCTTGAAGGGTGTAATTCTTTTCTTCTGTTCTGCCTTTCTGGTGTCAGGTCTTGACCATGAATATGTGATGAAACTTTGGGCATCAGTCTTGATGGCCAATATCCAAGCCTTTCTCGAAGCGCGAAAGTCCTGTTCCAGATTTCTGTCTCCGTTGCAATCGTCGGACCTTTCATCCACATTTCGACACTTCATCTTTGCCACATGCTCCGGCGGGTCTTTCACCTTGAAGATGCCTTGACTAGGAGCACATTTTTTCAAAACAAAAACAAGAAAACACCTCAACAGACAGGAAAACGAAAACCCTCGAACCTTGTCGATCTCCCCAGGCGTTCTCTCCAAAACCCAATCGGCCACCCCTTGGAAAACGTGCAAAGAAGCTTTGGACGTTATTTACCATGATCAACATAATCCTTTGTAGCATTGAATAAGTTCGATGACACCAACTTTGTTTATGACAATGACAGGCTTTTCCCCCTTTATTTCCTTCCTTGAGGGGGAAGGAGTGGGTTTTGCGCCTCGTGCGCGTTCCCTTCACAGCATTTGGTTGACGTGATCGAAATACTCGGCACGATACCCTCACCACATGATCTCTCCGCAAATGGCTCAGTTGTCTGTTGTGAATGACGTGTTTTCGACTGTCGCTCCATCGGACATTCGTGTTTTCAACTCATACATACCCCCACATACCGTTGACGATACCACACCGCCTCATGACAACAACAACCCCCGACTGGGAACGCGTCGCCCCCAGCGACGCAATTCCACCTTTCATAGTCTACAAGAAGCCAATAAACAAATCTCCTCGGGATGACCGAGAGTATCGGGTCATTCAGCTTCAAAATGGTCTTCAGGCAACCCTTATCCACGATCTGGACGCCGATCAAGCAGCTGCTAGCTTGGATGTCGCTGTTGGACATCTATCGGACCCAGTGAGTTGATTCCGATCTGACTTGGAGGCCTAGTTGATTTACTCCTTCAATAGGATGACCTGCCTGGGTTGGCTCACTTCTGCGAACACCTTCTCTTCATGGTGGGTGGTCTCAACTTTGTGGAATGAAGCACGTATTCACGCGACTGATAGGGCACCGAACAATTTCCGCGCGAGAACGAGTACTCTGAGGTCCGTCTATGGACCCCGTGCAAAAACTTTCAATCTAATGTTTTGCGATAGTATTTGGCACTTAATAACGGAAATTCGAATGCCTTTACGGCTCCCACAAACACCAACTTCCACTTCAGCGTTTCCACACAAGCCCTTCCTGGCGCGTTGGAACGATTTGCTTCCTTTTTCCATTCTCCCTTGTTTGCGCCCTCATGCACCTCTCGTGAGCTGAATGCAGTGAACTCCGAACACAAGAACAACCTCCAAAGCGATACATGGCGAATTTTTCAGTTGGAAAAACATCTTAGCCGCCCAGATCATCCGTGGAAAAAGTTTGGCACCGGCAGTCGTGATAGTTTGTTGAATATGGCAAGGTTTCTCAAAGCTGGAGGCAAACTTAAGGCCGAGTCGCCTTCCTCATCACCCAACAGCAGTCTTGCCCCTTCCACCGCGCAATCCCAGAAGGCGTCTCCTGCACTGTCTCACGGCTCTTCAAATAGCGAGGTCGAAGTCGACGGAGGTGCTGCGAAGCGAGAAACTCGTCGCCGGCTTATTGAATGGTGGAATGATGAGTACTGCGCCAGTCGCATGCGTCTGTGTGTCATTGGGCAAGGTACTTCTTCCCCTTTTTTCAACCGTTCCCCTCTCCTCAACAAAAACAACSCAGAGACCCTGGACGATCTGTCCGCTTTAACGTCAAAGCTGTTCTCCCCAATTCCCAACCGCGGGAAAGATCCTTTGCCAACGTTTCTCGAACACCCTTTCGGCTCAGAGGAAAAAGGTGTAAGTTGTGACTTGTGACTTGCCGATAACCTGAACAAACCGGTGTTTCAGACCCTCATTTCAGTTAAGACCGTTTTTGCGTTCCACACGTTGGAAGTATCCTTTCCCTTGGAGTACCAACCCCCATTGTGGAAATACAAGCCTATCCAATATATATCCCACCTCCTCGGTCACGAAGGCCCAGGCTCACTCCTCTCTTATCTCAAGGGAAAAGGGTGGGTAATCGCCATATCTACCGGGCCTCAGAGTCTCGCTCGGGGCTTTGCGGTGTTCACAATTGCGGTGAACTTGACGCCAACAGGGTTCGGTAAGCCAAACAATTTCTCAACCCGAAGAGGATGCAAATTTCACCTTCCAACTAGAAAACCATGGCGCTGTGATCCTTGCTGTATTTAAATATCTTGCCCTTGTTCGTGCTTCCAAGCTTGAAGCGTTCCGGCAACAAGAATTGGCCGCACTTTCGTCCTTGCGTTTCAACTACGCCGAGAAAGGACGTCCAGACGATTACGCTATCGCTGTCACAGACCATATGTCCTGGCCTGTTGATAGAGATTTAATACTGACAGCACCAAGGCTCATCGCGCAATGGGGAG
>CEMH01203047.1:4207-15478 GCA_001179725.1 Macrocystidia cucumis | reverse complement strand
CTCACCAAGAGTATTGGGGGAATTGGAATTGTCCTCGAGCACCGTTATTACGGTAACTCGATTTATCCACTATATTACCGCTCTCTCGTCACGAATACTCCACACAGGAAAATCTATTCCTGTGCAAAACCTGACGACGGACTCTCTTCGGTGAGTCAAACTCGATACTGGCACCTCCAAAGTACCGCTGCTAAAAGAAGGTGTTTAGATGGCTCAACAATGCACAGGCTTTAGCAGACAGTGCAAATTTCCTTGCAACCGTGAAGATTCCAGGGATTGACGAAGACGTTACGGCACTGAACCGTCCATGGATCTATTACGGCGTTCGTATCCAATATCTCCGCTGATAATAGGTATACCGTATCTTTGATTGACCTAGGCTGGGGTGTCTAGGGCTCTTATGCTGGTGCGCGCTCGGCGCATATGAAAGTCCTTTACCCTGATCTCGTTTTCGGCGCAATCGCTTCAAGCGGTACGACGACTCTCCTATGTATTTGGTATGTGTTGACCCCCCTCAAATTGTCCTAGGTGTGACACACGCTGCGGTCGACTTTTGGCAATACATGGAAATCATCCGGAATGCAGCCGAGCCTAGTTGCGCTCGCAATATCGAAAACACCATCGAGCGCGTCGATGACGTTCTCTTGTCTTCGGACAAGAATGCACAGGCTCGCATACAAACTCTGAAAACCCTTTTCGGGCTTGGTGAACTCAAGCACTCGGACGACTTTGCATCAGCCCTTCAGGTAAGTACATAGGATATTTTCCAACATGGATGCACCTGCGAGTCGTCTTGGACTTGTATTTCCCCTTCGTTTCTCACTATTTCTCGACCATGCAGTCTCCATTCAATGCTTTCCAGTCCAAGAACTGGGATCCTACTATCACGGACACTGGGTTCGAAGACTTTTGTCAGGCTCTTGAAACGCCACAAGGCTCCATTCCGGAGAAGGCGTTTGATCTCCCTTATGGTCATCCCAATCGATCAATTGAAATTGTAAATGGGTTCAGCGTTGACGTAGCGTTGCTGAATTATGCAAAGTGGATCAACAATGTTTGTTTGAGCTATTTCCTTTTCTACTTCGAGCGCTGATGTGGCTCTGCGAAGACTGTGACTTCTTCATGTGGAGGAGGACAAACCATAGAAGAGGCCAGTTTGATCTTCATGTCCTGGGGATTTCCGACTCATGGGAATGCGGCGTCTTTTTGATAGTGCTATGGCACCTACAACGATACCCTGTACAAGGGTACAGACTTGAGTGAAACGTGGCGGACTTGGAGTTTTCAAGTTTGCACGCAGTGGGGATATTTTATCGTTCGTACCCTCTCACTGCGGGTGCATGAGACTCTTCGCCACTCACTCACCGCGGCCACAGACTTCCCCGCCGAACCCGAAGCAACCCCGCATCGTCTCTAAATTGGTCACGTTGAAATATCAAGCTAAGTTTTGTCAACAAGTAAGTCTTTTGGCAGGTTCTTCTCATCTGACAAGTTTTTTACTTCTATGTCCTTGTACAATAACCTTGATTATCCGTAGGCATTTGATCCTGGAGAGTTTTTTGTCGTCCCGTTAACGCCCAACGTGACTGCCGTGAACGCGTTGGGCGACTTTGCGATCGCTGCTGATAGGTTGGCGATTATCGATGGTCAGAGTACGTTTTCCATACGTCTCCTCCGACTTTGACGAAAAACAACAACAGTGCTGATTGCTCTATCCCTTTTGTGTTTGAAAACCTCCTTAGTTGACCCCTGGAGGCCTGCTACGCCACACAGCGACGACGCTAAACCACGAAAGGACACTATCCTTCGTCCTTTCAAGTTGATTCCGGGTGGGGTGCATCATTGGGATGAAAATGGGTTGCCCGATATTAACGACGAACCGCCCGAGATACTGAAGATTCACACGGAAGAGATTGAGTTTGTTGGACAGTGGTTGAAGGATTGGAAGAAAAAGGGGGGCACGGTTGGATGAGGGCTCAGGTTATGAGAACGATTACTCACGTTCAAAGAGGGATGATGCTACCTTTGAAATGCATTGAAGAGGTAGTTGATTTTCGTACATACATAACCATGTCTGGAATGTACACACGTTCCCAGTCAATGTGCTTTAGACCGCTTCTACTGGCCGGTCGGGTGTTGCAGCGTCCTTGCCCTCGTTTCGAAACCGAGTTTGCAATTTGGAATCCTTTTGTGCATCGGACAACGTTAATTCATGACCATAGGTCAGCCCTATTCTACTTGGTAGCTAGTAACACGTCATACACTTGCCTCTCGCTTGTTCGTCACCCTTTCGCTGATTATCATGATTTGTTGCCGTCTCGGAGGTGAAATAGGGGTGGCGATGACCGACCGACCGACCAACGTTAACAACCGATGAGCGAGTCGGATCATTTCAAGTTTTCCACTATAGTGAATCATTTCGATTCATGATGTTACTTCCAAGCCAAGCACAACGAAAGCACCCACAGCGCCTAGAAAATGACTTATAATGAGTTCAGTCGTGTCCGGCAACGCTGGGTCCCAAATCGATGTATCTTCTATCGTTGCTGGTCTTTTCAACTCCCTTCCTTGCACTAGCTTACGCTGTGCCTCTTCCCTCCACACCACGGGAACTTCCGTTTGAGTCACTTGCGGAGTTCGACAGCCACAGTTTTCACGTTCTTGGTCCTCAAGCCATCAATCTCTGGAAACTCGAACAGGCGGATCAAACATCCTACAACCTTTCGTACTCGTCCCCGGAGTCTTCCACCAACGATTTTCCTCAATATTGGTTCGAACAGCCTCTCGATCACTTTGACAAGGATAACGGGCATAGGTGGAAACAACGATTTTGGGTGAGCACGAGGCACTATAAACCAGGCTTAAACGCGCCGGTGATCGTGCTGGATGCTGGAGAAACTAGCGGGGTGGTATGTCGCCAAACACCTCCTGTCCGTTCCACGCTTTCAACGCGCGATGTGGATTTAGGGTCGCCTACGCTACTTGGATCACGGAATCGTCAATATTCTCGCTCAGAGTACTGGAGGGATCGGAATAGTCCTCGAACACCGCTATTACGGTCCGTTGAACCATAGATGCTCCTTCTATTTATTTCAAAATCACTTACCGTGGGCGTGCTTTTACACAGGAGAATCCATTCCCGTGCAAAACCTGACAACGGATTCTCTTCGGTAAACTTTGTTTTGCTCTGTATGTCTTCCTTTGCCCTATTGCTCACGCGACACGTTCATGGCAGATGGCTCAACAATAAGCAGGCTGCAGCTGATAGCGCGAATTTTCTGGCGAACGTGGAGATTCCAGGAATCGACGAGAACGTCACAGCGCTCAGTCGCCCTTGGATTTACTACGGCGTTCGTATCTACGATCCCTGCCTTCTCATCAAAGGTGGGGTTGAAAGTGAGCTAATCTGACAGTACAACAGGGCTCTTATGCTGGTGCCCGCGCAGCGCATATGAGGGTATTGTATCCTGATCTCGTATTCGGTGCAATCGCTTCGAGTGGTACGGCGTTTTCTTCCTTTTGTGTTTCCAGGGTATTGAGTTCATTGATATACCTTGAAGGGGTGACGCACGCTGCTATTGATTTTTGGCAATACATGGAAGTAATCCGAACATCCGCCGAACCTCGCTGCGCACGCAATATCGAGGGCACAATCGAGTTTATCGATTCGATACTTTTGCCCGAAAATAAAGTTGCCACTCTGGTTCAAGACAATTTAAAAGCTCTTTTCGCTCTCAGCGAGCTTGAACACGCAGACGATTTTGCTGCGCTTCTCATGGTAATTGAGAGGATTTCCGTGTTCTCCCTTTCCCTCCAACTGAATACACGATTCCGAAGCTTCCGTTCGTACCTTTCCAATCCAAAAACTGGGACCCTGCTGTCGGGAACACAGGCTTTGAAGACTTTTGCCGAGAGCTGGAAATCTTGCACCCCCTGATCAAGGAAAAAGTGCTTGACCTACCTTTCGGCCATCCCGATCGATCCATAAAGATTGCAGAAGGGTTTGATGTTGATGTGGTGGCCTTCAATTATGCAGGGTGGATTAAAAAGGTCCGTCAGCACATATGTTTTGTTTTTAACACTGTCGCCCTTTTTGATTTTTGACCTGGTTGATGAAGGTTACTATTCCTGCGTGCAAGCCGGGACAAAATATGGAGGAGGTCAGCTTTTAGCCATGAGCAGTATGTCAAAAACTGACCGAAAACAATCGATTTACACGAAACTAAAAAATCAAACAACCAACACACAAACGGACAGTGCTTTGGCACCCACAACGACGACCTATACAAGAAGGTGGATTTGAGCGAACGTTGGAGGCTTTGGATGTTCCAAGTTTGCACTGAGTGGGGTTATTTCATCGTTCGTGCCCTCATATTGCTGTTTGCCCCCACAAAGTGACTTGATGTTGTGCACGTACACTACACAGGGCTCCCCTCCGGACCCTGCGCAACCCCGTATTCTCTCTCGCCTGGTCACTGTAGAGTATCGGTCTAAAATATGCCAGCAGGTGAGCTTCCCATGACCTGGTTCTTCGCCCTTGGAGGGAGGCTGATCGGTGTACTTTCCCCAGGCATTCGAACCGGGTGAACACTTCGCTATCCCTCCTATGCCCAACGTCACCGCTGTGAACACTTTGGGCGGTTTTGCGATCGCTGCTGATAGATTGGCTTTCATTGACGGTGAACGTATGTTTTAACCCTTTCACTATTTCATGTTTTTCGAAAAGCACGACTGCTTATGACTCTTTATTTTGGTGTTTCGTTGGGAACGTTTCTAGTTGACCCATGGGGACCAGCCACGCCGCATAGCCATGATACTGAACCTCGGGAGGATACTATTCTTCGTCCGTTCAAGTTGATTCCGGGTGGGGTGCACCATTGGGATGAGAATGGGCTACTCGATATCAATGATGAACCGCCCGAGATTTTGAAGATCCATACAGAGATGATCGAGTTTGTTGGGCAGTGGTTAAAAGGTTGGGAGGGCAAAGATGATTGAGGATATGTAGGAAGGAAATTGAAATCGAAGAGTTGAGAGTGCAACACGGCTAGAAAAACAAATAGACGTAGCTTATATGTACATAGATGTTTCCAACAAAGAGCATCACTGAACTGCATTGATAGACGCTGTCATGGTTGGCTATATCACCGCGATACAGGCTCATTCCATAGGGGGAAAGGTCTTGATTTGGAACCGTGGGCAAAATCGGCGCGTGTTCGCTTGCTGCAACCTCAGGAGGTGGGGTCGCATCCCCGCTTAAGCGCTTAAGCTCCATCCCCAGCATGTATCTTCGGCTGACGACTTTCGACTCAAAAGTAGACTATGGAAAGCCTACAGTAGATGGGTTCATCACATCTTGGGGTATGCACTGTAGGTATATTACACAGATTCTGCCTCTGACTGCACTTTCGCGTTGACCACAGCTCAGGTGCTGGAGAGCTGGTCGAATGAACTGGCCTTGTTCTGTGAGCATTACCATTTTCCTCCCCTCATGACGGTGTTGAGGGCTCACTTGCCTTTGAAGTACTCTTCCACGCCCATCTCACCCTATTCATCTGCGCTCTGGTCTTCTTGGGCCCCTGGTTCCTCCTCTTTCCCGTTCTCGCCTTTGAGATTTTCATATATTTCGTTTTATACCCCTTTGGCTTTGCTTACAGCAAGTTGATCTATGAAGCTGGTGCGTTCGCCAATGCTACCATCTCCTTGACGCCCGCTTGACGAATGAGTCATTCATCCCCATAGGTCCTCCGACGTCTCTCTACAGATCTCTCGTCGCAAGTCCACGTTCTCCCATTGCAATGCTCAGTGTGTTTCTTGTAGGGGCAGGACAATGGTATAATAACATCACTACTAAGAGTGGTGGGGTGATTGTGCTCAGACTCGCGGGGGCGGTGGTGGGGTCTTGGGTGGCTTGGGAGGTTTGGATCAAGCCGTTTCTTGCGATTTATTGGGGTTGACACTTGACCTCGTCGCTTTTCTTGTTTTTTTTCGTTCTGTATACAGTACATACCGTATATACACACCTGAGTGTCGTGGAGGATTGATGAGCGGAAACAAATTGAAGCGTTGCGTGGAAACCCTGCCACAAGCTCTTCTCACTTGGTCCCACGTTGAACGTTGAACGTTGAACCACTACCACAACCATGGCCCTCATCGCGGTGCGCGAAGCTCACCATGCCTTTAATTGTGAGTTAATCCTTTTCTGCTTCAATTTCTAACGCTACAAGCATCCAACAGTTGCCCGAAAATGGTTCGTTCTGAGTTACATTGGCGTGTTCTTCATCACTTTCTTCATAAACGCGCCATTTGGCCGTTTCGTCTCCACGCCGGGCAGTCTGTTCTACGTCCCAGGTCAGTTAGGCTCTCTACTTGCACAAGTTCCAGAATCAAATTCACTAGCAATCACGAAACAGAGGATAGTATATTCCTCCTCGACGGAATACGATCATGGATACTCATGGAATCCTTCGCACCCATCACGTTCATCATCACGTTCATATCCTCCCCGCTTTCCTATTTCTCGCCAGGTCTTCCATGGATTTTCAGCCCCCAAACCCTTCTCTCCTTCCTCTTCTTGGTGCACTACACCAACCGCGCCTTCCTCTCTCCCATGCGCACTCCTTCCCGCTCCAACTCTCACGTCATCGTTCTCATCATTGGCACTGTGTTCAACGTCGTCAACGGCGCGCTGATGGGCTCTTATCTGTCCTCGCCGTTCGCGCGGATGTATCTGTCACCACTGAACACCTATACACGCACGTCCTTCTGGGTGGGAGTGGCATTGTGGGTCGTGGGATTCGCAGGGAACATCATCCACGATGAGATTCTGCTTAACATTCGGCGTAGGAACGCCCCTGCGGTTGACAAAGGAAGAAAGGGGAGAAAAGACAAAAAGGATTCGGATGTTGAATCCGACGATGACGATGATGACGTGCCAACCGAGAAGAATCAAGACACCAAACCACGCGTTTCTGCCAACCCCAACGGTAGCAAGGCTACCGGAAAACGCACCACCAACACCAAAAGCACGCTCAACGGGAATGGGGAACACTATGCAATTCCCCATGGTCTCTTATACGACTACATCTCCTACCCGAACTACTTCTGCGAATGGATAGAGTGGTTCGGTTTCGCTCTCGCCGCCTCCCCTCTCCCCTTCGACTTCCCAATTTCCTTTTCTTACACGTTCAAACACCTGCTGTTATCTCCGGAAGTGTGGAAGGCGCTGTTCACAGACCCAGCATTTAGGTGGGCGCCAACGATCACTCCGCCTCATGTGTTTTTCATCGCGGAGGTGCTGGCGATGTTGCCGAGAGCGGTGAAAGGACATGCGTGGTACAAGCAAAAATTTGGAGACGCGTATCCCAAAAATAGGAAGGCGATCATTCCTTTCATATTGTAGTATGTAATGTGTGGACGAGAGACGGTGTGCCGTCATCCCCTCCTCACCCGTTTCTCCACTAGACACTTTGAGGACAAATACTTCAGCAAATAACTTAGTTCATAATTTCTTATTCTTCTGCTTTTGTTTTGTTCTCGATACCCGACCTCTCTTGTTCGACAAGGGAGAGAACAACAATTACTACACTAATTGACTACAGCAGCCGCAGGCGTTTCTTTTCCGTTTCCTCCAACGACTGCGCTACCTGCACCTGCACTACTACCCCCACTAGGTACAGCAGAAACTCCAGAACGCGAAACTGCAGCTCCAAGAGCTTGAGTGCGCAAAGCCAGTCCGCGTGTTTTTTCAATCACAGATTGGTAAATCGGTTGAGGGGGTCGGTTGATTTCAATGACGTTCTGTAAAGGAGGACACGCAGAAGATATTTTCAAAAAAAAAAAAGAAAAAGAAAAAAAAGACAGGGTGCGTGCTGTCAATAGAGTGAACGGTTGGCAGGGAACAGAAACGGACCTTTTCGAGATCAATCTTAGCGTCTGCGCCCATGCGAGTTTCGCGAATCAGGTTGACTATCCATTTTTCGCCCTCATCAGGGGAGAGGTTTAGTCTTTCCGACAGGTCCCTGTTTTCCACAAACCGAACCGATCAGCACCACAGGATGCTGGAGAACCGAAAACGAAGGACATGAAGACTAACGATAACACACCTGATATCAATCCTCTGATGGATTCTGCAATATGCCTCACTGATGAGATACCTAGCATTGTCCAAAAACTCTTCTCTGAACTCTGACAAGAAGAAGTCATCCGCCACGACTTTCTCTGCAAGTCCGAGCTCCCTTTGCGCGCTTTCAAAGTCAAACTCCACGTACAGTTCCTTGAGGAAGGACGTGATGGGGTCGTGGTATTGGTATTCTTCTGTTTGGATGACCTTGACGACTTCGCGGATGGCGTTACGGACGCGAGAGGAGACGGGAGTGGCGGCGGCACCTGCAACGGTGGGCGCGGAAGAGGATTTTCTGGAGAGAATGGCAGCGGTTGTGAGGTATCTTAGGATCCACGGGCAGGAGGTTTGGATGGTGTTGAGGTAGGTGGGGGAAAGGAAGGTCTCAAGGAGAAGGGTTCGGCCTTGAGGGTGATTGAAGTAGACAAAAAGGGACCAGTGAACGAGCCATGTACGGGAGTGAAGCTGAGCGAGAGCTGGCTCAGTGGTGGATGTTGTTGAAGTGGATGGGGCGGCTGCATTTGCGGCTGCGGACGCAGCGGTGAGGAGAGAGGTCGGAGAGCGTGAATCCATGATTTCGCGCAACGTGTTAAGTTCCTCGAGGGCCACACTCCAGTTTCCGGTCAAGATGTCCGAAGCCAGTTTGCCCCAGTGAGCCGATGTGTTCAAGTCGTTGTCGGTTGACAGGACACGGAAATGATAGAGATAATCGGCGGCACCGCTATAGTTGCCATACGAGTATTGGAATTGACCATAATTGTAAAGAGCGTTGATATCCTCCAACGTGAGCTAAACGCAGATCTAATCTCAACCAATCACCCGATTAAAAGAGACATGAGGACGAACGTTGTAATTATCTTTGAGATATTGCAGATTTTGATTCTTGTCCTGCCTCAGTGCTTGTGCAACATCGGGGTTCTCAATAACATCCAGAACAGCTTGTGCTTCTTGTCCTAATCTCTCGTTGGTGGACACAAGGCTCTGTCGTTTGCTCTCAAATTCTGAGCGTTTGCGTCAGAATCCACCATCAAGAAGGAGACAAGAAAAAGAACCTGGGGGAACTGCTTCGTCTGGGTATATCCTCTCGAAAACATCGACGACAAAGTCGAGCATGTTTGTATCTTTTGCGAGCTCATACTGAGCGACTTGGACGTCACGAAGATTGAAGAGTGATGTCTCTGTCAGTCGAAGAAGGAGAGGAAAAGCGAGATGGCGGTCGAGATATGGAATAATTGTTTTTGACAGATCATACTCTGCCATTTTTGTGGTTGTGAGGGGAGTACCGTCGACGTTGTGGGCAACGATGAGCTCGACTTGAAATCTCAAATTTTATTCTTACGTAATCCCTCATAAATCACGTGCTGATAATTCCCCATTCTCGCGACAATCAACGTTGACGACGACGACGACGGCACTGGCGTCGACAACGAGATGCTAAACGCGTCCTGGAGACGTTTCGCTTCTACAACTACAAAAACGCATTCTCCAAGAGGTTATCGTGCTTTGAAACCACGCGACACAAAGTTTCGAGCTTCCCGTGACTCTCTAGGACGCCCCGTCAAAGTGAAAGCACCAGTCATTTCCACGCTGGACCCAACCAAACTCCTCCCGACCGACTATCTAGATCTCTCTGATATTTCTTGGCAGAACTTTCATACTTCAACATCGATCTCTGCATCCTACCACGCAGACCATTACAAAGCCGCCCCCTTCACCTACTACGGGACATGTAACGTGGATGGAAAACCTCAACACGAACCCTTCCCTCCAGGTACTCAAGGATTCTTCTACTATCACCCCGTTACGCCAAGTAACTTCTCTCACATGGGAGAAATTCGATTTCGCTGTGCGCCCCCATCGTCACCTTCGAGTGACAAACCCCACGACGCGTTCATGCTTGGAAAAGACCTACTCAAACCAACCGGCCTTCCTTGGAGTATTCACCTCTTCTGCGTGGCCGCCTACCCACTTTGGTCTGCCCTGCGCGAACAACTCATCGTTGAAGGCCTCGTCCCGAAGGAGGATATGGATTTATACAAACGGCTGATGGAAAAGTCCAAAGTGACACGCAGGAGCGTGGTGTTGAATTATCTCGACCAGCCGTTTCACATAAACTTCAACGCGACGAGATTCACCTTGTGGACTGCCGATTCGGAAGCATGTTATGAGCATAAATTCAACCAACCATTTCGGGATAGCAGGAGGGAGTACCTCTCTGTCGTCTACCGAGGTTCGTTGAGCCATTTGCATTGGATTTTTCCTCTGTTCTTTCTAACCGAGAATTCGGACCCTTTTTCCTTTTGTTAGGGAGCGGGCTTGTGAGATTGGAAAAGCTGGGAAGCGCACTCGGACTTCGCGTGCTCAAAATCACAAACCCAGTGGAGAAAATTTTCCCACAATACGACGAGTACTTGCACCCACCAGTCGAGGGCAGATTTATCACGCGAGGATATAGGATCGGACACTCCAGCAAGCTGGTATCCCTCGTTTCGATGCATACGGACAAATTATTGGCGTTACCATCAAGCAGCGCCATATCCGTCCCACAACCATCGCCACCAAAACCACCATCATCCTCGAGACCAAGACCGAAATCGAAGCCAATGGCGCTTTCACCAAGCGCGGAGGTCACAAGACGATCTACGCCACACGACGTGCGGCGTCTCCCACGTGAAAGGGAAGCGTTTGTGCCACGTTACCCCCCAACCTGATACACAACGCGTTTCTCTACCCGAAGTGTTGTTTGCAGCGGTCTGGTGGTGACCGTCAGTGGTGTCGCTTTTTCAGTGTACGAGGGCGGAATGGACTTTGCTGGGGAATCCAAATGTCCAAGCCAAACAAGCGATTGCCAGTATCGGCCAATGCTCGGCTCGGCGGCTCGTCGCCCGAAGGTCTTCGTCCTTCAAGACATGGTCAACCGTGATTATAGAAAGAAAAGTCAATCTTAAAACAACTCGTGCAATTCGACTGGACTACCCCCTTGTACCCATAATGAAAATATTGATTCCTACTGCGATCGACAAAATAATGTCGTCAGGGTAAAAAGTCTTCGCGAATACTACGCTGCACAGCTTGGGTTGCGTAACAAGGTCGCTGATAATTATTGCCCTTATGTATGCCGCAAGCCAGCACCACATACACACGCAGTT
>CEMH01203042.1:908-22806 GCA_001179725.1 Macrocystidia cucumis | reverse complement strand
CTTCAATAAACGCTCAATCTTACCAACGTCGCATTCAAAATCACGAAAATCCAGCCGCGATCCTCCTCCTTCAGACCATGCAACGGAAGCAATCCAATCTCGCAGTCAGCGTCGACGTCACCAAATCTGCCGACTTTCTAGCCATCATCGACAGCGTTGGGCCATACGTCTGTCTCATCAAGGCATTCCATCTCTCTTTCCTAGTTATCAGAGAACAATCAAACCGACGCGTTGATCAATGATTTTTTTTCCAAACCAAAAAAAAGACACATATCGATATACTCGAAGACTTTGAGCATTCTCTGATTTCAAAACTACAAATGCTCAGTGAACAACACGACTTCGTGATATTCGAGGACAGGAAGTTCGCCGACATCGGTGCGTTAAATTATAATAATCCGTTCTGCGTTTCCCTTCGCTTTACCCGGTTTGATTGACATTCACATCCCTCATGCCTCCCTCCAAACAGGAAACACAGTCGCACTACAATATTCCTCTGGCGTACACAAAATCTCAAGTTGGTCCCACCTGACCAACGCCCACCCCGTCCCCGGACCATCCATCATCACCGGCCTCTCCTCCGTCGGTCTTCCCCTCGGCCGAGGCCTTCTCCTCCTCGCAGAAATGAGCACCAAAGGCTCCCTCGCAACCGGCTCTTACACCGAACAAGCCGTCCAAATGGCTTACTCCAACCGAGACTTTGTCGTCGGCTTCATCGCACAGAAACGTCCCGTGGTGCCAACTGCTCACGCGGATGATCAAGAAGCCGCCGATTTCTTGATATTAACTCCCGGTGTTGGGTTGGATGTGAAAGGGGATGGAATGGGTCAGCAGTACAGGACTCCGAGGGAGGTCATTTTTGAGTCGGGTTGTGATGTCATCATCGTCGGTCGCGGAGTCTACGGCACGGACTTGTCCAAAGTCGACGAAATCGCTGCACGAGCACAAAGATACCGTGAAGCAGGCTGGGAGGCATACCAAGAGCGAATATCTTCCGAATAATTCAATGCAATCGCCATCACAAAAAATACGCAATCGATAGTCCTTGTAAAGCGCATGATAATGTTATTGGTACATCTTGTAAATACGGCATATAGACCAACTTCCAAAGAAAAGAGTCATGGATTTCCTATTGAGAGAATGCCTGCGACGACTATCGCCGGCGGTTGTTTTGTCCATCCCCAGGCTGGATCACCATTAACTCGTCAACCACAGGTTCCTCTTCGGCGATATTCTCCTGATTTGGTATTTTCCGTCTAATGTGAACACGGGGTCGAAGCCCGGTCCGCTCGTCGTGTTCGTTGTCTGGGTATTCCGCCGCCAACGCCGCTTCCAATCGCTTCCTCACAGCGTCCACCCTCTTGGTCTTCTGTCCTCCTTTCCAGATACAAACTGCCGCGCCGATTCCACAGAGGAAGCTGCATGGAATCAGAATCCCTGTGCTCCACGCTGGTCGTTGAAACCTAATCGTCGACGTCGTCAACATCAGCTGTACTCCTACAACGCCAGGGCCAAGAACTACTTACCTATTGAGTCCCCACATTGTCCCGCACAGGATGATCTGCCGGTGTGAGATTAGCACTGTTTTTATTTATTTACGAGAAATGAGAGAAAGCTACACACCTGAAAGAATGAATTTCCGTCATTCAAGAGGCATATAAGGAGTGCGGTACTGGAACATGTTCAGCTCAAATGATGACAAGTGCACTCAGGTCAAACCTCACTTAATTGGGAATGCCTATCGTCACAATGTTAGTAGTAGTTCCATTCATGCACGGTGGTCTCACGTACTCGATGGGTTTCAGTTCCGTGTGCTCTGTACCACGTTTGGGAATGATGGAACTTCACTTGTTCTACACCAAATTGTGATCAACAACCCTTTCAGTTCCATATCGTATCGTACTCACGTTTATGCAAATCTTCTTGCTCAGCATCAGTCAGTACATGGACATAGTTTGGATCATAGATCGGATCCGGTAAATCATCAACGTCAAATAGTTGGGGCAGCTTATGCTTTTTGCGAAGCGTCCTGGTGCGATTCTTGTAATGCCAGATTTTGTATATACCTGAGCTTCTTAATGAGCAATCAAATAGAGCGGAAAAAGTAGAATCACTGACGAAAGGTATCCAACACACGAGATGGGATTAGCCCAATACCCGTGACAGTGAAGAGTCCTACATATAAATCATCCTTCTGAGTGGTCAAGCGGGATATACGGGAGACTTAATAGCGTACCATTTTCTATCTGCGAACTCACTTCCACCCAAAAGCCCTGGGTATTGGCGTTGTGGAAATTGATGATTTTAGCCAGAAAGATGACGATTGCGGCACCCCAGAAAACTGCACCACAATATTAACACCAAAGCTCCACACGCGCGGGGAGATCTTACCAACGAGAAACCCATATATTGCCGTTATTATCTGTACGCTGAAAGATGAGCAAGGCATAATGATAACACATATTGAATCATACCCCCATAGCTGAAGTGAGCAGAAAGCCTTAACATCGAGGGTGGACACAAAATCTGAACATGGACTGACGTGTTTTCAGGAATGACCACACGCCTTGCATCGTTCTCCGATACTTGGATGGTCTTTTCAGCAAGTCCGCGACGTGCCGATCCAACGCGTCATCGTGACGGTCCTGCCCCGTTTCATGTTCGTCGGTCATCATTTGGTACTCCTGAGGAGCTGTCAGCACCACCACGGGCCGGCGTGAGTACCACGATAACGGAGGGCTGGCAAAAATACAGAATCAATTTGACAATACGCGGGGCCTCTAAAATTACACACATTAGTATAGCATTGGCAGCATTCGTCAACGTTGACACGGTCGAAACTTGAGGATCTAGTAGTCCAAAGCACAGTGTCAGCCTGATAAGAACCCCGATGTACACGCCAAAAGAAAAAGTAGAGGACAAAAAAAAACGGTTGTTGACGAACCGATAACATCCAAGTGGTCAACAACCTCATCATGGTGGTCGTCCTCTTCGCCCATCGCATACCGAGCATCCTCTGCTTGAGAGTGTGTTCTACTCAGCGCAGCTCCTATCGCCCCCGTCTGCCCATCACCGCTCGGCAGTAAAATGTCCGCCTGCGAACCCTCGATCGTCATCCTGCCACTGGGCGCGGTGAGGTAACTCAACGAAGGACTCTTCGGAGAGCCTGGGGTGCCCACCGAGGAGCTGTCCACGCCCGCTGGGATGGGCGCCCGCGAGTACCTCGAAGCGGCCGCACCACTTTGTCGTATGGAGTTGCGCATGAGGTGACTATGCACCCGACTGGCAGTTGAGCCTGACCGGGGACGAGAAGGGGGTACGAGAAGATCATTAATTCCAGGAGAGTCGAGGGGTGGAATGTTTGGAAGCGATTTTTGAGTTCGAGGTACTCTTCGTTGGGCGACTTCTGGTGAGGCATGTGAAGATGGTGCTATAGGAGATGTCGAGGCTGAAGGGAGTTGTGGATTTGCGAAAGGGCCATTATCGTTGAGAGAGGAGTAGTTAGAACGTTTTATTCTAACAGAGGGCATGGGTAATGGGGAGGAAAGACAGCTGGTCGTTGGTTGAATAAGACACCAGTGCACAGTAGAACGCTCCTTCGGTCACCGATGTGGACTACTCGACATTAACCGAAAGAGCACACGTGATTCAACCCCGAAGATCTCCCGCAGCATTTCCACCACTCTCCACTCTCCAGCCACCTTGTCACCGTAATAGATTTATATGGATATAATGACTTAAACGATACACACTAGCCCACGATCCCCAAATAACAAGATTTATAGATAAATAAGTATACCATGTATCCCAGCTTTCCTTTCCTAGTGCTGCTGTACCTAAACCCCATTATTGTTTGTAGGTTGGGTACCAGAGGGAGAACCCCGGATCTGATTAATCATCGTTCAGTGCGCACTTCATCAAGGCATGACTTAAGGCAAACATACCGTTGAGGCGCTTGAACTTGAGGTGGTGGCGTGCGGCCCACGTACGCGATCGCGACTGAACAGACTGCGTACCCTGGATCGAGAACGTTTGCTCGGCGTGACATCAGCCTCCATCGGCTCTGGTTCCACAGTAAACGGCTCCGAGGTGACATGTGTTGGCGGTGTTGAATTCTTGGTAAGCTTTTTCCAAGGCTTCATTTGAGGAGTGGAGGGTCGCGATGCCTGCTGCGGAGGAGTTTTTAGCTTCTCGGCGTCCTCGATTGATAACGCTTTGACCCGAGGTAGCTTCGGCTGGGAAACGTCTGAGTCCACGTTGCTGGATTTGGAGGAAGGGATCCATTTGGTTTTGGAAATGAGCTCCCGAGCCACAGGTAAAACGGGAATCAAGGGTTGGTGGAATGCCATCTTCACCCATCCTCGCCAGCTCATGTCAGAGGGAATAAATTGGTTGACTAGCTCTTCAAACTGCGACAAACGACAAACGTCAGCGACCTTTTGGTCAAAAAGGGAAACCGAACATACGCTCCAGCTTTGGTTCCGATACTCGAGGTCTCTTGTCCGGATGCGGGCATCGTGGCACTCGAACGACCCCTCCTTGACAATGCTCAGCAGGAGATTCAAGCTATGGGAAATCTTTGGTCAGTCAACGATCTCAACGGTTAATATGCGATCAAACCTTGATATATGCACGAGAACGAAACTCTTTTGCGAAGCCCGTGTCTTCATCTCCGCTGCATCTCCCGTGTTGGTCGCATCGGCTCGGCTTCTTCCGCTCACCGTCCTGTTGCTTTGGTTCAAATTCTCGGACGATATGGTTTTCTGCAAAGAAGGGGCATGAAGAAATGCGGCTGCAGAACGGAGGTCCGTAAACGACCGAGAGGTGCCGAGTTTCCGAAGCGGAGGCGCGAGAGAATTCCCTTGCGCATCATTCGTCGCTGCTGTAGGTGTCCGCGGATGATCCAGAGAGAGGCGAGGTCCGCCCTTGTGATTCTCCGGTATTTGCTGTGAAGGTCCATCCCAACCTCGAGGTGTACTCGCTTCGTCCGCAGTGCTACGGTTTCGGCGGGCAGGCCAAAGATACAACATGATGCGGCGCCCCACTCTCGCGTCGATTTGAAGACGCATCGGATGCAGCGCGAGCTGGAACGTTTCGTATATCGTGATACCTCCAACAGGTGCTAGGATGATCCAATTTGCAAGAAGAAATACCCCTTTCTGCAACGAAATGTGAGGAAACGTTTCAATACACATGTAATGGTTAAACACATACCTTGAGCAATGGGTGATTGGCCGGTTCGTTGTGTTTGGACAGAATCTCCCCCCACAGGGCATAACGAGAACCGTCAAACGCCTGCAGGTTCCCAACCGCTAGGTCATTGACGGTCGAACTGTCTTGACGGCTCAACCAATGGTACGTGATGTCTGACACGACCAGCTTGGCGAGAAGGTCGTTGCGTTCGTCCAGCATGCGCCACGAAATCTCTGACGACGACGCATGAAGCAACAGAGCAGACTTCTGGTCTGTTTGGTCGTCAAATCGGTCTTGAGAGAGTTTGATGGCGTCAAAGAGGAGGTCAAGTTCTTCCGCAAGGGCAAAGATGTGGGCCTTGAATTTCAGGAGATCTAATTTACCCTCTTCGTCTTCTTGACGATGGTTGAGCTCCGCCAACCGCTCTGTTTCCATAGCGCTCCGTAAACGACTTTGAAGATTAGACACCACTTGAGCGGCAGAGTGTAAGTCCGTGAAGTCGTAGGTGAAGAGAAGAATTTCCAGTTTGTCCAATCGCGATTTGTGTGTTGCGTCAGAGAACAGAAGCAACTTCGTCACGATATTTGAAATGGCTTGGAAATGCTCGTCATTTGCCATGACCGTAAATCGGGGAATATGCACTTTGATTAGATCCTGTGGGGTATCAAAACGTGTTCACGACAATGTCGGTGATTATGACGACTCACTGTCTGGTTTTGCAAGTGGTTTGTGCCAAGTCCGCTCTTGTCTGTCGATACCTTGGGGATGACAGAGGTAACGTTGTTCCGAAGACGCAGTCTGTTGAATTTATCGTAATGGAACGTGGCATCCGTCTGGGGAACAAGGCGATCGAAAGCGCTACTCTCACACCGCAGATCTATAAGAACTTCGAGAGGCACACATCCATCCTTGGTCACAGCTGAACGAGTAGGTGCAAAAGTCTGCAGGCCGGATAATGAAGTATAACTCCTGTAGATTGCAACATCGTGAGTTACGAAAACAACAGACAATGCCAAACGGACCTCGTCATCACTTTTCCACTGATAGGATCGTCACGATTTAAGTCGTCCATAATGGCATATGACTGGAGTTTCGCCTGAACAGCGGCAACAACACATAGTTTCGTAGCATCCTCCCCCCGCAGGACAATCTGAGGTTTGAGCAGGAGACAACAATGACTCTTCTGCAGTGAGACGCCATCGGACCAGCCACTCAAAGGATCTGCACTATCTGCGTGACTTTGTATGGTAGGTCCGATGTCAATCGACGTCTTTGAGGGATCAACCTTCAAAATTCTCCAAATAGCATGGGCGGCTGCATGTGCTGTGTCGACCGGTCCGCGGGTCTTTTCATCGGCATTAGATTGCGAGGCGATCGCTAACGTTGCTTCGGCCTGGTCTCGAATGAATTTCACAGCACTAACAAGGACGTTAGTATGGATCAAGGTTGGGCCTGAAGTAACTCATACCGCGTCGCCATATGGTACTCTAGTCCCCTTCGTGATCGCGAACAGTAGTAGTATTGCATCATTATCTGGATTGTGACAGTTGTCAGCCTGGCAAACAAAGGCACCGAAAGAGCTTGATCACTTACGTCGCGGATTGCGCTGTCCATGAATATCTTTGGGCAGTGGATGTGGTAAACATTGTCAAATTCAGCCCACTCATCCACCGACACGTTTTCAGAGAGCATATGATATCGGTTCGTGTGATGTTTGTGGCCCGTGTCGTTCTGAAGGAATGTCACATATTCTTGCAAAAGGTCGATCATATTTTGGATGGCTTGGGCGTCCTAGACAAAGAATAAGATGGAATAAGGGGTACAAGGAGAGGGAGACACACTTCAGGCCGCGTTTGTTTTCTTAGTTCCTGTTGAAGTTCAAGGATCCGCGACTCAGCGGCGTCTGTTTGAATTTTGGATACAGCTGGTGGAAGGTGAGCTTTGTTGGAATACAACACGAAATTCACATACAGGGTTCCTTGCCGAGCAGACAAACATGAGACTTTTCTAGTCCGAACTTGCTTTTTTCGTGATCCGATGCGATGGAAGCCGAATTGCGTTTGAAGTAAGAGAACCTGGGAAGGGTTGCAACGGGAAGGAGGTGTAACGTCGGGTCCACAGACGCGGACCAATCGGTTTCGATGAAATCCTCTGGGTCGTACCAAGTCGAGGAAAGTTCAGTCCTTTCTAAATCCTGGTGCATCCGATAATTGCTTCGCTGTGGGGGAGCTTCAATGTCAACAGCTCGTTTTGAAGGCTCTGAAAATGTCGCAAGAAGGGCGCGAACGTCTGCTCCTTTCAAAACGACCTCGGCAGCATAGAAAGGCTTGCGACGGGTGACCTTGATTGAATCTGGAGTCAAGCCAGGAACAACCATCTCTTGGTCACGTTGGTGCATGTCTGCCTGAAATTCATCAATCATAGCCTTAATGCCCACCCAGGGCGTGACTCCATCCGCCCAAGCTGCAAGACGTGGTTCAGTCGAGAAATCGTGGTGATATGGGGCTACTCACTTTCTCGGGAGTCGTCCATATACGCGTGCATGACGAATAAACGGGGAAACTGTATCCGGTATTTCAAGGTCGCGAGATGCCGGCCAAGTTTAGGAGAATTGATACGAGATGGGTAATATGACCCTTGCCGAATAGGTACGGACAAGACACCATCGAACAGAGACCACCAAGACCAGAAGTGAGCGAAAGTATGTGGGGTGAGATGTAGACTGCTGTTCGCGTTTCGACCACTCAACGAGCCGCGCAATGACGAAGTGAGAGAAATCGAGAGATGAATGAAGTCGGATCTAAATCCGTTGAATGAATCTTGAGGACTCTACACGTATGTCAGACAACGTAGAAGGTTACATGTTTCGCGAACGAACCTTGGTTACCGGAACGCTTGGTTGCATTTGAAGCTTGACGTCGTAATGTGGGCGAAATTTGAAGAACCGGCACTGACGTTCAAACGCCGTTCCGTGGCATTGGGTACATTCGGTGCCACATGCTCGCTCCAAAACGAATCCAATACCAAAACGGACACCACCTCGAAACTGCGCGCACACCTTTTTGAATGCACTACGATTTGGCGAATGATGGGGTTGTGATGATGCTCTATGGCGTGAAATGTCACTTTTTGGGCTTTATTCAAGTCAAATCAGGCCCCTTTACCTTGGGATCGCAATGATCATGGTTTCGCTGAAGACCTGAACGAGTTCCTGGTCATCGTTCTTTCGGCCAATGAGTAATCTGGGATTCCCTTGCCAAGCAAGCACGAATCCAGCGCCAACATCGTTCACCATATAAGGGTCGCGAGATCCTAAAACGTCGGTATTAGTAAATTTCGTGACATTGGCTCAGGAAACGGACCTTTCATATGGAAATGGACCTCGCCTTTGAAGGACGTCTTGATGTTCCAGTGAAATATAAGGCGCATCTTGAAGCACAGGTGAGTTTCTAACGGATTCTAGAGATCGGGGCTGCGGACCTTATCCCAAAACCCAATAGCCGGGGATGAATCTCGTGGAGGGCTAGAGAGAGTCTCCAAAACCCTCATCAAGTCTTGGGTCGCAGGCCCGTAACTGACCCCCCAGGCAAAGACAGCGGGACCAACCGGTGATATTGTAACAGTTGGATTTGCATAACTCTTCACGGGCATAATTGTCTTCGGGACCAACAGCGAAAGAGGCGCTGCTCCATCAACGCCGTAGTTTGGTGGAAGGATTGAACACTTCACCCAATCAACTGACAGCTCGGTGCCCATCTCCTCCCCAATGACGAGGTCGGTATCAAACTCCAAAGCAGGGCTTGAAGAGTTTTGCGTTGTCGAGACATGTGCAAGTGGAACGGGGTAATCTCGAAGCGTGATCTTTAGGGAAGATAGCGTAAAGTGGATGTGCATTGGAATGAGCAGGGAAAACTGGGTATTGTGCGGCAGGCCAGACCCACGCTCGTGGAGAAACGTCGACAGGCGGTTAGGGGGAAACGATGGTGGAGAGAGATTCAAGACAAGACCATCGATCATGACCCGAAATAGGGGAGGAGACAGGTCTATCGGGGAAACTTGAACGAGGTTCGGTACATCGCCCGCTCTGTGCACCGCATTATCCCTCAAACTTCTCAGAAGATGCTCCTCGGCCTTCGCGCGTTTCTCCTTCAACATGTCCAACCGAAGCGCCCAATCCAGGGCATGTACGTCATCCAAACGACGTCGAGCATCCTCAATTGGAATCGAATGCCTAGAACCAAACTGATACTCCGAATCCGCATGTGACGTTTTAGCAGGCGGTGACTTGGATTCTTTAGCAAAGATGGCGTCCACTTTGACCCGGAATGCGTCTTCGCGGTCGAGTCGTTGTTTGACTGCGTCGAGGCCAGATCGCCAGATGGCTGCAAGTCTGCTCTCAAGGGCATCATCCGCCGCTTCCACACAAAGTGAACGTATGCGGCAGGCCAAGATTGGCATAGACTTGGGGCCTTCTGGAGGAGGTGCAGGCATTCCGAAATAGGAATTGATTGTGGCAACGTGGTGAAGATGTCGGAGCGCCTTGACAGAAACCGCAATGTCGTGTATTAGGTCCGCAAGTATGAAACCGTTTGGAATCCTCATCCGGGCGGTCTCGCCTTCCAGCGCGAGCGCCATTGGATTTGATAACGAGGTTGAAATCTTCCAGGATTGAAGTAAAGCGAGCTCATCCCACTTGGAACCACTAGCTTGATCCCAACATTGGGATGGAGGTTGGACCCAAATGGCGAGTCTATTCAGACGTAACGTGATGGGGGCATCTCTGGCGACGTGTTGATGAAGTCCATCCAGACGGCATATGAACTTTTGACGGGCAACATGGAAAACGAAGTGGATGGTGGAGATGTTGATTGTCATTCGGGGACTCGCAGTCTTTGCTTGAGGCAACGCGTGGGAAGTTGAAGGTCGAAGTGACGACAGCATACGATGTGCGAGCAACATGGAATACATGTGGGCAAGCTGGAATATGAAGCGGACGTCTTTTATCTTGACAGAAAGCTCTAGCTTCTGGTCCTTTCCGTGTTTGTTTCCCTGAAGGTCCGTCGAGGATATAATGTCTATGCGGGCACCCCGGATGCGTAGAAACTCTTGGTTGACAAAGGAAGGGTCGTCTTCTTCAGCTATCATCGGGTCGTCAGCAGCATAAGCGCTTGCAACGGCACTTCGCATCGCTAGATCAGGAGCCGTTACCCGGAGGAACGAGAGTCTTGTACCCAAAGCTGCCGAAGCCTTAGTAGCTGCGAGAGCCCCTGGCATCCGTTCTTCCGAAAGCTTTAGTTTAAACCGATTCTGGGGTCTTGTTGAGAAGGTTTGTTCCAGAATTGCGATGTGAGTCGGTAGGAAGACGCAATATTCGCAGGACAATCCTGTCCGCAATACAAAACCTCGGGATAGTTCCATGTTATCATCAGGATTGATATCGGGGGCAGTGACGAATATGACGAAACGACCAAGGCTGGCGTGTGCGAGGATTCCTGGGAGGAGGTTGGAATCAGTGTAGTCAAGAGCTGGTTCTTCTTGTACACGCTGGGGAAGTGGAATCGAGAGGAGCGATCGCATAGCTTCGAGAACCGTGGGTTGCCATAATTCCACACACGCTGCATCGGTCGTGACGTGTAAGTCGACCAACGCTGAAGCAAAATCCTTGGTGACGGCATATCCCATCGTCTCATCCATAAAAACACGAGACTGGACTTGGCAGGAGACCTCCAGTTCCTCCATCGAGAACAGGGGCGGATCATTCAGGAAGTCGGGAGTCGTGGCTGAAAAGTCGGGAGATACGTAGGGAATGTGGGATTCAGAAGGTTGGCGAACTCGAACGAATGTTGGTTTCAATATTGAGGTGAAATCGAATTTCATGTGTACGAGGGCGTTCTCCTCGGTGTGCTCCGCGATGCGGAAGGGAAGGTGACCAAAATGTGAAGTTCCGTTGGCGGTGAAACCATCTGTGCGCAACTCGATCGTCAAGGGGTTCGATCCGAGTTCATTGCAGAGCAATTCGGCGCGCACTGGTCCGCATTGAGCTTGTATCACGACTCGTGGAATGGGCAATGGGTTGTTGGGGCGAGGTTGAGATGCCTTACGAGGGGGTTTCGGCACTTGGGAAAGATCCACCAGGAGGGAACAGAGCACGTCGAATCGCTCTGACATCTGAACACTTTCCAACGTGGCGTCGATAATGACGGAAGCCGAGTTGGCGTCACCACGAAGAAAATGGGAGGGTTTAAGCCAGGGCGATGGCCAATTGGTGGTTAACACTTGGACGTTGAGGAGCCCTAACTTGGCAACTTGGAGACGTTCGCGTGCGAAGCTTCGCTCGATGGACGACTGTGAAACAGCCAATGACAGCGCGAAAGTGTTCGATTGAAGAGTGTCGGTATCTTTGCCGATCCCCAGCCATTGTGAATGTAAAGGATTTTCAGCACCTTTACTCAGAGCCACTCCCATGGTAATGTCTCGAAGTGCCCCCGTATACATTTTAGCGTGTCCGAAAGAGTCCGCGGTGACGGAAATGTGAGCAATTCGGATATCAAAGCTTTTCAAGATCGAAAGGAGAGACTGAAAGGGTGGTTGGTGTTTGAGTTCAACTCGCACATGATGTAAAAAGAGTCGCCTACGGTATCTTTAATATCTCGTAATTTGGTACACGGTTGATAGGGCCGTTGCGTTCGTCGAAGGAGAGCTTTTGTCCGCATCGAGGCCTGAGATCGCGGGTCAGTATGATTTGGGAGCAGATGTCACCAACTTACAGAAATGACATTTAAAAAGGGTGAGCTCGGAACTTTGGAAAGATATGGAGCGGAAGGGGAGGAAGGCGCCATTGAAGCCACTGGAGAAGCTCCTGGACGCCTGAAGATAGAGTACGCCTTTTGTGCCGTCATCGGAAGCGGTGGAGGGGGTAGCGCGTTTGACGATGGCGGGGCCGTTTGAATGTCGGGTAAAGGGGGGTTTGGTGAGGGTTTTCGTAACATTTTAGCCACTTGCATCAAAGCATCCAAGTCTAAGATCCATTCCTCAATGTCAAGACTACTCGTGAGTGTATGATTTTGTATGAGGCCTTCCCGAGGATCTAGAGTCATCTTCGCGTTTAACTCGATCGCACCAGGAAGGGATATAAAGTCCGCGCCGCGCCCTGATCACAACGGTCAGCAAGGTCAATCTACGCCGACGTGTCGGACAACCCACCTAGTCCTGGTGCCATTTGCTCTGTGCTGCCAACAATATCATGTAAGGCGAGCGATAACTCCAAGTTGCCCTTGATCTCCCCAAGAGCCCGATCCAACGAACGTTGAAACCCTTCTGCTAACCGTCGCCGCCACGCCGCCATCCCATACACAGGCCCCACTTTTGACCTTGAACCTGTGTCGCGAACCTCCGACGGGACCCCAGATTGCGTGAATGTGATCCCGGCGTGAAGGACAATACTGTCGGCTGTCAATTTGACGCCAGGTAGCCGGTCAGAGGTCAGAACGGGTGATTCCAATTCGAAAACGAGGGCTTCGGTAATGCCTGGAAGCCAACGAATGAGCAGACGTAGGCATCCTACAACGTATGTGCGAAGCAAGGGGCGTATGACGGGGTCTATGAAGGCGTAGAGACTAGACAAGAGGTGCCAAAGTCGATAGGCCATGGGTGATGGGGCAAAATCTGCCAGAGTCAAGCGTCGGTTATGTCCTCGAGGTAGCGAATTGAGAGGTTTTGAGCGGACGTCGTGACCTGCGTTGAAAGAAAGACCATTGATTTTGATGGACAAGCGCTTGTTACGCCATGAATACGAAATGCGTTCGACACTGAGGACGTGAGTCCCTCTGCGGAAGTAGAGCCCCCTTATGGATCTGAAGCTGATACTCCGCACGCGTATGTGCTTGGACATGAGGGCTAAGATCCACGGAACAATGTATGTTCTGAGCAACATGGACACTGTGATGATTCGGACAAACCAAAACACCACCCGTATACCCCATGCATCCCCTGGCTTCAAGAAAACAGCTCTTGAGGCGTACTCGAGAACTTCAGCGTATTGCGAGGCCGTCATTGTCTATTTCAAAGCGGTTATTGTCAATGCCAAGACGGAGTGGCCGAAGTGAGGGCAAGCGGTGTCGGTATCAGGGTCAGAACGAAGTGTTAATTGAGAAACTTTGAGCTAACCTTGAAATAAACCGAAAGAACGTCTCCAAGCTATTGCTCGTGGATCGGGACAGAGGATGAAGATTACGACGGAATGAACGCGCTCAACGTGCGCGCCACGGGAGCATAAGAAGAAGGTAATTCAACGGAGCTTTAGCTAAGCAGACTCATATTACGTAACAGTGGGGTTTAGACTTCCAACTTTCCCATAGTTTCCCATCCCCTTTGAATTTGGCCACTTCTCCAATTGAAGCACACACTCTCAAAATCATTTACGATATGCTACTCGGCAGCCCGAGAGAGACTAAGCAGGTTTATAGATCGAGAACGCTGTTTATCCCTCCCTCAGCAATGATCGTCATGCTGTCAATCATATAACGAACAACTCACCACTCTTCTGAATTTGATTCCGCGGGGGTATATGTCGAGAAGACGAGAGAGCTTCCTAAGAAGCTGCCCGGATTGAAAACATGACAGCCGGTATATGTCACTTTGTATCGATCGTATTTATCTGCCAGAACGACCTGCAGAGAGTTAAACAAGCTTCGTCAGGGATGACAAGCGAGGAGAACGTACCGCGGTTGGCAAGGGATACAGCCTCAAGGAATGGTCATAGTCGGAGAGCGTTGGTTGAATGTTGATGGTGAACGGGCTCAGATGGGACTGATCGAGAAGAGACTGAACCAACTGCAATAGGTTTGAAATCAGGCGAGAGGCAGAGGCGAGCGGAATGGACCTCACAAATCTTTTCAAATCCTCGCTGCTCACATCCGGTTTGACGCCCACAAGGTTCCTCAACATTCTCGACATGATGTCATCCCGGAAAACAACGATCTCTTGATCAAAGAACTTTATCCGACAAGGGTTAGTGGCGAAGTGAGATTTCGGGAGTCGGGCTTTCAGACGAGAAGTCAGCGATGAAAGGAGCGGTTTCCGTGGAAGTGTTGCGTTGACAGTGATATCGAGAGGCCCAGGAACGAAGACAAAATGAGTGTATCTGATAATTAGAGGAAATTCGGCAAGCACTTCAGCAAGCATGTCAAAGCTTTCTTTGGGCGATTGTGTCAGCAAAAAAAAGAGGTGGATGTCAAAACAGTACCTTGGTATCTTTGCAAGCTCCTACCATCACCTCGAGCAATAGGCTGACTCGTAAAGTTTCCGCATAAGACCATCACTTTTGGAATAAAACTGTTTTCAATGCAATTTTGGAGAACTTTTCGCAGAGCCGGGAATGTTTGAGGATGGTCCAGCCATACATCGGAGAGAAAGAAGAAGTGAAGTTCGGGTAGCTCATTACGCACACGAATGACATATTGCGACTGTGTTCGAACCAAGACGTGAGTAGATGTGTAACGGGCAATGCTGGAAACCGCACATCTTCCAGGAGAGAAGTCGATCCTTTCCCAAGGAAGTCAATGTGCCCATAGATTGATCTGTGCTCGTGCAGTCTACACCACCGAAAGATATGGTAGAGCCATACCTTGCAGTCTCGCGTGGCTCACAGGGTGGTTGACCCATGGCAATAATTTCCAGTGTTGCCTCTTCTGTGTATTCACCTTCCACCAGTGCGAAGCAACCAGTTGTGAAAAGACCATCCCCAGGCTCGTCCTAAATTCCGCATTAACACAACCAGTAGTTGGCCATCCGTACAACTAGGACTCACAAGCTTGGAAAAGTCAAGCTCCACGCTACCGTCTGAATCCTCAATGCAAAGCTTCCCTTCCTTGTTGTGAGCGAGCATCCCTAACAACAGGAAACGCTCCCCTGCACGGCCAAGTAGTTGTTTCGTCGATTTTAACTAGCGAGAGTCAGCGTAATTGACCAAAACGGGAGGTCCAGTGCGTACAGTAACTAAACGCTCTCTGTCACGAGAAGGGACAGTCGACGGTGCAAAGTGTTCGTTGCGCAGAACACATTGTTTGATGATATGTAAACGGTCTCGTACAGCCATTACACGCGACTCCGCTGACCCAGACATCGTCGGGTGGGAAGTCACTCTACGATAGGTCGGCACGGCATTTTCCAGAAAAAACAGGTGGGACGAACTTTTCAAATGTCGTGCGCTCTGGAGACCAATGCCAAAGAGGCATTTCGTATGCGTCAATGAACGTCAAATGGCTTTCGGGATCGATCGCCTCTCGTTCCGTATCTGAACGTTGGCCTTGATCTTGCAAGGTTTCATATACCCGCCGTAGGACATCGACGGATACCTTCATTGTTGCATCTAAGGGAGACCATGGTGCTGACTGTTTCGTATGCAAGGAGATGAACTTACCATCTTGTTTGTTGTATTCGACTGCAAGGGTCTCCAAGCTAGACTCCACATCCTCGTCTGCTATCTCGTGTTCTTCCAGTATCTGTTCGAGCAAGTCCAACGCATCCGGTCCCAAGGAATGGCTGAATTTGCGGAAAACCTGGGACGATACGGATGTCAGGTCTGGTTAATCACTAGATGTGCTGGACTCACCTTGATGATAATAAGTTGACGAGCGTCTGTCGCGCTCATACTGAAGACGCGTCAACGCGAATGAGATTGTTGCGTGCAGTCACAAACGTCATGATTGTGACTAGACCTCATCCAGAGCCGTGGGAACGTGGCGAGAGTGCAGATCGAGAACCCTTTCAGGTGGTGCTTGAGCCGTGCTTTACATTGTACACCATTGTAACACCATACCTCTACATTCACCTCAATATCCTCGCATGCTGACCACGTTGGACGTGGATGTAAGACCTGGTTCGGGCTTAGGGATATTTGAAATCGGTACGTTGCTTTGTGACCTCAATAAGATTCCACCTTCACCGAGTCAGGATCATCACTTTGGAGTATCTTGGATGTCCTCCGTCGCGCCCCTCACTTATACCCCCAAGTTGACGTCAAATATGACCCGGACAACTCTGCAATAACCCCAATCATTGTTCACATCCGCCCACATCTGGATTTCCTCTTTTCCGGCAAACAACAACGACTCCATACCATATGCCTTCGGAAGCTCAGAGATCCAAACCCACCCGCGATCGTGCGTTACAAAGACTCAATACTTTCATCTCCGGAGGAAGTGCTTAGACGTGTTGGCGTCAGACGGATCTTCGGGCCGACATATCCTGGTGATGACCTCCGATATCCTGGTGTCTGGTTCAGCTTTGAAGAGGACGGAATGGAGGACGGCCCAGGCAACCCGCAAGATAAAGCGCAAGAAGTCAAACGGGTGTTGATTTCTCAGAAAGACAATTCGGACCGTGACGTTCTTGATGAAGTTGCGGAGTGTCCGATTATGCACAATGACCTAGCGAAAGCCGTTGCGAAGGTGGGTGTTGTTTCCTCTTACTACGTGCGGCTCTTACCAACTGGCTAGGTACATGATGGCGTTCGTCTGTACTTCTTCCCCACACCCTCCGACCCAGTCCACGTGCAGTTGGGAGTCACTACAGCCCAAGATCTGAATCTAGACCTTGGACCCCCGCTCCGTGTTCATTACAAGGAAGATGACAGGATGACGATCCACTCAACTGGAAAAGGGGGAAAGGAGCAATCTGCCAGCGATTGTGAGCGTAACTCGCATTTGTGGATGACGAACCCCGAACACTGAAAGTCCTCGAAGATTTTTTCAATTATTTTCAGCACGGGATGGACTTTCTTATATCTGGGACCTCTCACAAAGTGAAGAAAATCGTCCTGCACACAAATGTGGTACGGACGCGCGTGGATCTTCCCTTGTAGACCACTGGCTGATATTTTGCTAGCCGGGATCACCTCTATTTCAACGTTACAAGCGATGTAATTGGGAGATAGAAGGGCAGCCTGAAGACGATGAAGATGGTGAGTCAACAGAACTGGATGAGGCCTTTTGTCCCCTGACGATTTCCTTTAGATTCACCTCCACGAAAACGTTATGATGACAGGGTAAGTTGACACAATCCCCAGCCCAGCCGTTCTTTGCTTTATTCCTTTCCATTAGTTCGAAACCATCAGCCACTTTTTATCTCCTCGGGAACCCCCTCCCTCAATGCTCCTCGACCGAACCGATGAAGAGGAAAATCTTGCTTTGCGAGGAGCAACCACTCGACGTGAGTCTTCCTTTCTTCACTGACAATGAACAATTCTTATGCCCTCTTTTGTGCAGTGCATGGTTACGACGGTATCATCCTTGAGGTCTCAGAGTCATCCCAGGTGGTCGCCGTCATGCTCTTTTGACGCGCTGATCTTTGTATCCTATATTGTATTACATGTATATCTCCCATATTACCAAAGCTTTCCAACAATTACAATGCAATTAGATGGTCCACAGCCAAGACTCAGACGACAACGAAACCGTCGGCCTCCACAGGTCGGCTACCAGACGCGGCCGCAGCTGCGGGCTTTTTTCTTCGACGCTCGGTGATCAACCACTTTACTAGGTTGAGCGTCGCAGTTGCGTCCTCGACGGATGAATGGCCTTCTGTGGCACCTCCGGTTTGAATGGAGACACCAAGCTTCTCACGTACTCTGTAAAAGATCAGTCATTCCCCTCTTGGAAACGTGTTGGGCGGAGAAAGTCTTACAGGTCCTTTAATGCCCGCCTATAAGGTGGACCACCGCGATGAGGGAACAGGATCGCAGTGTCAACGCATTTATGATGGATGATGCGAAGAGTCTTGAGGTCGTTGTCGAGAGCATGCCCGATTAGAATCGTTTCCGTGTCAATGAAAGCATCCAGCGCCTTCCGAATCGCTGCTAAATTCAACCGCGCCTTCGAATGGATCTCGGGGGTGATACCAGAGAAGCGAGTGACGTAGTCACTGCGTTTCACACAACCGGTTCGTCTGTCAGTAAACAAAAGTTTGCAGCCCAATTTTGTTTGGTAAACGTACATTACTTCAACACCGTCATCCATGCGCACCAATTCGTCAAACACTTGGTTTCCTAAGGCATCCACCACTGATACTCGTGCCACACGAGAACCTCCGGTAGTGCACACCATCTCGCAATCCATGGCTGCCACGGGGAGAGCTGAGGAACCGGGGACTGGTGGTTGGAGAAACGAAAATGGGTGCCTCGCATGAAGATCTTCCGGTTTCGTCTCGTAGAAAACATGTGGCCCGTGGGTGCAGCCTTCAGCGTTCGTGACCAGACGCGAACAACACGAGTAGATACGGGTCCTCTCCCCTAAAGTGCCATGTAAGGATAAAGTGTTAGATCGAGATCGTCTCACTGACCAGAGGTTTTGGAAACAAGCGGTTTTCCCCAATGGTACAAGCACTGCTCTGCTTCCTCCTGGCCTTTGACCATGTATGGTTGTGAACACCGCTCGCACTTTGCTGTTCGACCAGTCAAACTCGGAATATCTCCACCAGGACCCTCTAGTACTGCCACAAAATACCCCCATTTTACGAGATCATCCATCGTCATAATAAAGGGGGCTAGCATTTCTGGTGTCAGTGCGAGGTTCTTGAGAGCCTTGTCTGATTCTTGACGAGCCAGATATTCCTCTTGAGTACCAACGGAAGGATGAGATGTCGAGGTGGGGAGTGGCCTCCGTTTGAGCGCGGCAACACAACTGATCACAGCCTTGATTCGGAAGTCAGAATGCAAAGTCAGCTATGATGAGCGGAGTGGAACACACATTGTGATAAGTGTCCTTGGTTGACTTTGCGTGAATTTCGGCCTCCTGCTTCAGTGCGTGGTCCTGCGCTAGAGTGGGATGGGTGGCCGCGATGGAATTATAGAGAACAATGAAGTGCTCATATAAAGTTTTGACCATTCTCTGATGGCTATCGTTGATATCTGTGAGAGGAAAGGGTGACCAGCCACGAACCTGACGCTTGGGCACAGGAACCTTGGAGGTGGCTGGGTTGGCCACAAGAAGAGGGGCGCCGTCCTTTGGAAGAAAAGCAATTCCGGTGAAGTAGATTTTAACCCCGATGGAATTGACCTCACATGTGTTTGTGACGATGGGGTAGAAGGCAATTTTGCCCCAGAGCTGAGTTTCTGTATCTTACGCGGGGGCTCCGGACTTGGGGAGGGAGTTGAAGATGAAGCACCAGCAGAAGATGTCATTAAATGTCGTTTCATAGCTGCACCAGGCGGCTGAACGGAAGTGGATGACACATTGGGTGAGATAGGTTTTGCATGGGCGACGGTTGCGACAGCGAGTTCTACATGTTGGGTTGGTAGATTTTGATCATGAGAGAAAAGACATTTAACACGATTGCATTGTAGCTTGTCCGGACAAGCTACTTTTTGAAAGAGACCCAAAGATGAGAACATGGGTTGACGAATGAGTTCAAAGCGAGCGCCAAGAGTGCCTTTTCAATTGGTCCCGTGACATATTGTAATATCTCTTTTCAATTCGTCCCTCATTTTCAATGGGCGGAATGGCGACCCTGGTAATGGCACGCTGTCCGTTTTGCGCATTCTTCAAGCCACCGATTACCTTTTTCTTTTTCTTGGTTTCATGTCCGAATCAAAAAAATTCCAAAAGCCAGCCTCGGGTTTGCGAAGAGCTCGAGCCAACTCCACTGCTATACAACCGCTTTCCTCCAGTCTCGAGTAAGTTTTTTTTTTTCCATGGTCGTAGCGCCGAACTTACTCGCTCCCAGAGCTGATGCCGCACATCACCTCGCTGGTCCTTTCCTCCCACAAACGTACGAGCTTCCATTCACGAGTCGTGTTGTAGCTCAACGTCTTGCCCTCAGTCCGTTGAATTCTCCCACTCCTGAAAGGGTAGCATCGCCCGTCAATCGTTATGGGAAACCGTCGGGACAAAAAAAGGTCTCGTTCTTTTTGAGATGGGCCGTGGATCCACGTGAGTCCTCTAGCTCCAACATTTGCCACACAACCTCCTAAATGTTCCTTAGTTGCCGCTTTCCAGCTCGCGGCCCTTCCTGTCATTCTTTACTTTAATTGGGAATTACTCGCGTCAAAGCTCGCCTTTGGTATTCCCAATCCTTTCGGAGTGTTTCTCCTCTCAGGACACGTCCCCACATCTCCTTCGGATGATCCCCGTTACACCAAGTCCAGAGGGGACTTTACTTTCATCGCGTACTATATTGTCTTCTTCTCCTTCGTTCGCCAGGTCATCGCCGTCGAGGTGTGCAGACGCGTGGCAAAGTACTTTGGCCTCAAGAAGGAATCAAAACTTGACAGATTTGGGGAACAAGGCTATGCGATGGTCTACTTTGCTTTTTTTGGAGCTTGGGGTTTTGTGAGTGCTACCCCATCCAACGCCAACCTCTCGCTTTAACTACGTCTTAGAGGATTATGTCCCAACTGCCTACTTATTGGTACCGGACAGAATACTTTTGGCGCGGTCAGCTCATATCTTCACGTCCAGCCAAACCTGTCCTGACTCTCCTTGAAGAATACCCCAACGTGGAAATGACTGCTGAATTGAAACGCTATTACCTGATGCAAAGCTCATACTGGTTTCAGCAGCTGCTGGTTTTGGTCTTAGGTCTGGAAAAGCCGCGAAAGGATTACCTTGAACTCGTCGCTCATCATTTTGTGACGTTGTGGTTAATATGGTACTTCATTTTGTTGTATATCTTGTCACTTCTCTCACCTATTCAACGCAGCTGGAGCTACTACTTGCATTTCACTTGGATTGGCAATGCGGTTTATATGAGCATGGATATTCCTGACGCCTTCTTGGCTGTTTGTGCATCTTCCTCTGCTTCTTTCCGTGCGACTCTGACCTCTTTTAACAGTTCAGCAAAATTCTCAATTACATCCAATGGGACAGAGCTAAAGTCGTTGCTTTCGCCACTTTTGTCGTTGTCTGGACGTGAGCCAACCTGAGACAAAGTCTATTCACCTACTTAAATTTCTCTAGCTACTTCCGACATTGGCTCAACCTCGTTATTCTCTGGTCGGTGGCGACTGAATCCCACAACGTACCGTAAGGATTTACACTTCTCACTTCCGTCACACATGATCTAATGCAACCATTAGCGAATCAGTGAAAGTCTGGGATTTTGAGACCGGGGCGTATTTTCAGAACTGGGTTAGGCATCAGATCCTCTTGGCTATTGGACTCTTACAGCTGCTCAACCTGTTCTGGTATTACCTCATCTTGAGAATCCTCGTACGGTATGAACTCTCTCCCTCATGCCTGACTTTACATGCGCCTTATAATAACGTTTCCCATTAAGAACCATCGTGACGAAAGAGACTGATGATGATCGTTCTGATCATGAGGATGGAGAGGAGGAAGGTGACGGAAAGGAGGATTAGAGGCTACGATCTGACGTCCTGTGGATCCCCCTTTGGAACGCTTTTGCATAATCTACTGACCGTGAACGCATTTATGAAACAGACTAATGGTATTTTACCCATCCTACCGTTTTGAATACATAGGATCTCATTCTCTTGCTGGGCTGGGCGTCCCCGAGGCAGCTCATAATCATCTACTCGAGTTTGTTTGACAAATGGAATTAGGCGTCAGGCGAGGGGTCATTTCCCTCAATGATGTTACTAGAAAAGGGAGTGAGCTGGTGGGAAGGTGAAAGACCTCGACCCTGAAACTGGGAAATCTTCACCGCTCAACGATTGTGTCCACGCCAACTTCACACACTCTAAATCCGC
>CEMH01203041.1:908-22816 GCA_001179725.1 Macrocystidia cucumis | reverse complement strand
CTTCAATAAACGCTCAATCTTACCAACGTCGCATTCAAAATCACGAAAATCCAGCCGCGATCCTCCTCCTTCAGACCATGCAACGGAAGCAATCCAATCTCGCAGTCAGCGTCGACGTCACCAAATCTGCCGACTTTCTAGCCATCATCGACAGCGTTGGGCCATACGTCTGTCTCATCAAGGCATTCCATCTCTCTTTCCTAGTTATCAGAGAACAATCAAACCGACGCGTTGATCAATGATTTTTTTTCCAAACCAAAAAAAAGACACATATCGATATACTCGAAGACTTTGAGCATTCTCTGATTTCAAAACTACAAATGCTCAGTGAACAACACGACTTCGTGATATTCGAGGACAGGAAGTTCGCCGACATCGGTGCGTTAAATTATAATAATCCGTTCTGCGTTTCCCTTCGCTTTACCCGGTTTGATTGACATTCACATCCCTCATGCCTCCCTCCAAACAGGAAACACAGTCGCACTACAATATTCCTCTGGCGTACACAAAATCTCAAGTTGGTCCCACCTGACCAACGCCCACCCCGTCCCCGGACCATCCATCATCACCGGCCTCTCCTCCGTCGGTCTTCCCCTCGGCCGAGGCCTTCTCCTCCTCGCAGAAATGAGCACCAAAGGCTCCCTCGCAACCGGCTCTTACACCGAACAAGCCGTCCAAATGGCTTACTCCAACCGAGACTTTGTCGTCGGCTTCATCGCACAGAAACGTCCCGTGGTGCCAACTGCTCACGCGGATGATCAAGAAGCCGCCGATTTCTTGATATTAACTCCCGGTGTTGGGTTGGATGTGAAAGGGGATGGAATGGGTCAGCAGTACAGGACTCCGAGGGAGGTCATTTTTGAGTCGGGTTGTGATGTCATCATCGTCGGTCGCGGAGTCTACGGCACGGACTTGTCCAAAGTCGACGAAATCGCTGCACGAGCACAAAGATACCGTGAAGCAGGCTGGGAGGCATACCAAGAGCGAATATCTTCCGAATAATTCAATGCAATCGCCATCACAAAAAATACGCAATCGATAGTCCTTGTAAAGCGCATGATAATGTTATTGGTACATCTTGTAAATACGGCATATAGACCAACTTCCAAAGAAAAGAGTCATGGATTTCCTATTGAGAGAATGCCTGCGACGACTATCGCCGGCGGTTGTTTTGTCCATCCCCAGGCTGGATCACCATTAACTCGTCAACCACAGGTTCCTCTTCGGCGATATTCTCCTGATTTGGTATTTTCCGTCTAATGTGAACACGGGGTCGAAGCCCGGTCCGCTCGTCGTGTTCGTTGTCTGGGTATTCCGCCGCCAACGCCGCTTCCAATCGCTTCCTCACAGCGTCCACCCTCTTGGTCTTCTGTCCTCCTTTCCAGATACAAACTGCCGCGCCGATTCCACAGAGGAAGCTGCATGGAATCAGAATCCCTGTGCTCCACGCTGGTCGTTGAAACCTAATCGTCGACGTCGTCAACATCAGCTGTACTCCTACAACGCCAGGGCCAAGAACTACTTACCTATTGAGTCCCCACATTGTCCCGCACAGGATGATCTGCCGGTGTGAGATTAGCACTGTTTTTATTTATTTACGAGAAATGAGAGAAAGCTACACACCTGAAAGAATGAATTTCCGTCATTCAAGAGGCATATAAGGAGTGCGGTACTGGAACATGTTCAGCTCAAATGATGACAAGTGCACTCAGGTCAAACCTCACTTAATTGGGAATGCCTATCGTCACAATGTTAGTAGTAGTTCCATTCATGCACGGTGGTCTCACGTACTCGATGGGTTTCAGTTCCGTGTGCTCTGTACCACGTTTGGGAATGATGGAACTTCACTTGTTCTACACCAAATTGTGATCAACAACCCTTTCAGTTCCATATCGTATCGTACTCACGTTTATGCAAATCTTCTTGCTCAGCATCAGTCAGTACATGGACATAGTTTGGATCATAGATCGGATCCGGTAAATCATCAACGTCAAATAGTTGGGGCAGCTTATGCTTTTTGCGAAGCGTCCTGGTGCGATTCTTGTAATGCCAGATTTTGTATATACCTGAGCTTCTTAATGAGCAATCAAATAGAGCGGAAAAAGTAGAATCACTGACGAAAGGTATCCAACACACGAGATGGGATTAGCCCAATACCCGTGACAGTGAAGAGTCCTACATATAAATCATCCTTCTGAGTGGTCAAGCGGGATATACGGGAGACTTAATAGCGTACCATTTTCTATCTGCGAACTCACTTCCACCCAAAAGCCCTGGGTATTGGCGTTGTGGAAATTGATGATTTTAGCCAGAAAGATGACGATTGCGGCACCCCAGAAAACTGCACCACAATATTAACACCAAAGCTCCACACGCGCGGGGAGATCTTACCAACGAGAAACCCATATATTGCCGTTATTATCTGTACGCTGAAAGATGAGCAAGGCATAATGATAACACATATTGAATCATACCCCCATAGCTGAAGTGAGCAGAAAGCCTTAACATCGAGGGTGGACACAAAATCTGAACATGGACTGACGTGTTTTCAGGAATGACCACACGCCTTGCATCGTTCTCCGATACTTGGATGGTCTTTTCAGCAAGTCCGCGACGTGCCGATCCAACGCGTCATCGTGACGGTCCTGCCCCGTTTCATGTTCGTCGGTCATCATTTGGTACTCCTGAGGAGCTGTCAGCACCACCACGGGCCGGCGTGAGTACCACGATAACGGAGGGCTGGCAAAAATACAGAATCAATTTGACAATACGCGGGGCCTCTAAAATTACACACATTAGTATAGCATTGGCAGCATTCGTCAACGTTGACACGGTCGAAACTTGAGGATCTAGTAGTCCAAAGCACAGTGTCAGCCTGATAAGAACCCCGATGTACACGCCAAAAGAAAAAGTAGAGGACAAAAAAAAACGGTTGTTGACGAACCGATAACATCCAAGTGGTCAACAACCTCATCATGGTGGTCGTCCTCTTCGCCCATCGCATACCGAGCATCCTCTGCTTGAGAGTGTGTTCTACTCAGCGCAGCTCCTATCGCCCCCGTCTGCCCATCACCGCTCGGCAGTAAAATGTCCGCCTGCGAACCCTCGATCGTCATCCTGCCACTGGGCGCGGTGAGGTAACTCAACGAAGGACTCTTCGGAGAGCCTGGGGTGCCCACCGAGGAGCTGTCCACGCCCGCTGGGATGGGCGCCCGCGAGTACCTCGAAGCGGCCGCACCACTTTGTCGTATGGAGTTGCGCATGAGGTGACTATGCACCCGACTGGCAGTTGAGCCTGACCGGGGACGAGAAGGGGGTACGAGAAGATCATTAATTCCAGGAGAGTCGAGGGGTGGAATGTTTGGAAGCGATTTTTGAGTTCGAGGTACTCTTCGTTGGGCGACTTCTGGTGAGGCATGTGAAGATGGTGCTATAGGAGATGTCGAGGCTGAAGGGAGTTGTGGATTTGCGAAAGGGCCATTATCGTTGAGAGAGGAGTAGTTAGAACGTTTTATTCTAACAGAGGGCATGGGTAATGGGGAGGAAAGACAGCTGGTCGTTGGTTGAATAAGACACCAGTGCACAGTAGAACGCTCCTTCGGTCACCGATGTGGACTACTCGACATTAACCGAAAGAGCACACGTGATTCAACCCCGAAGATCTCCCGCAGCATTTCCACCACTCTCCACTCTCCAGCCACCTTGTCACCGTAATAGATTTATATGGATATAATGACTTAAACGATACACACTAGCCCACGATCCCCAAATAACAAGATTTATAGATAAATAAGTATACCATGTATCCCAGCTTTCCTTTCCTAGTGCTGCTGTACCTAAACCCCATTATTGTTTGTAGGTTGGGTACCAGAGGGAGAACCCCGGATCTGATTAATCATCGTTCAGTGCGCACTTCATCAAGGCATGACTTAAGGCAAACATACCGTTGAGGCGCTTGAACTTGAGGTGGTGGCGTGCGGCCCACGTACGCGATCGCGACTGAACAGACTGCGTACCCTGGATCGAGAACGTTTGCTCGGCGTGACATCAGCCTCCATCGGCTCTGGTTCCACAGTAAACGGCTCCGAGGTGACATGTGTTGGCGGTGTTGAATTCTTGGTAAGCTTTTTCCAAGGCTTCATTTGAGGAGTGGAGGGTCGCGATGCCTGCTGCGGAGGAGTTTTTAGCTTCTCGGCGTCCTCGATTGATAACGCTTTGACCCGAGGTAGCTTCGGCTGGGAAACGTCTGAGTCCACGTTGCTGGATTTGGAGGAAGGGATCCATTTGGTTTTGGAAATGAGCTCCCGAGCCACAGGTAAAACGGGAATCAAGGGTTGGTGGAATGCCATCTTCACCCATCCTCGCCAGCTCATGTCAGAGGGAATAAATTGGTTGACTAGCTCTTCAAACTGCGACAAACGACAAACGTCAGCGACCTTTTGGTCAAAAAGGGAAACCGAACATACGCTCCAGCTTTGGTTCCGATACTCGAGGTCTCTTGTCCGGATGCGGGCATCGTGGCACTCGAACGACCCCTCCTTGACAATGCTCAGCAGGAGATTCAAGCTATGGGAAATCTTTGGTCAGTCAACGATCTCAACGGTTAATATGCGATCAAACCTTGATATATGCACGAGAACGAAACTCTTTTGCGAAGCCCGTGTCTTCATCTCCGCTGCATCTCCCGTGTTGGTCGCATCGGCTCGGCTTCTTCCGCTCACCGTCCTGTTGCTTTGGTTCAAATTCTCGGACGATATGGTTTTCTGCAAAGAAGGGGCATGAAGAAATGCGGCTGCAGAACGGAGGTCCGTAAACGACCGAGAGGTGCCGAGTTTCCGAAGCGGAGGCGCGAGAGAATTCCCTTGCGCATCATTCGTCGCTGCTGTAGGTGTCCGCGGATGATCCAGAGAGAGGCGAGGTCCGCCCTTGTGATTCTCCGGTATTTGCTGTGAAGGTCCATCCCAACCTCGAGGTGTACTCGCTTCGTCCGCAGTGCTACGGTTTCGGCGGGCAGGCCAAAGATACAACATGATGCGGCGCCCCACTCTCGCGTCGATTTGAAGACGCATCGGATGCAGCGCGAGCTGGAACGTTTCGTATATCGTGATACCTCCAACAGGTGCTAGGATGATCCAATTTGCAAGAAGAAATACCCCTTTCTGCAACGAAATGTGAGGAAACGTTTCAATACACATGTAATGGTTAAACACATACCTTGAGCAATGGGTGATTGGCCGGTTCGTTGTGTTTGGACAGAATCTCCCCCCACAGGGCATAACGAGAACCGTCAAACGCCTGCAGGTTCCCAACCGCTAGGTCATTGACGGTCGAACTGTCTTGACGGCTCAACCAATGGTACGTGATGTCTGACACGACCAGCTTGGCGAGAAGGTCGTTGCGTTCGTCCAGCATGCGCCACGAAATCTCTGACGACGACGCATGAAGCAACAGAGCAGACTTCTGGTCTGTTTGGTCGTCAAATCGGTCTTGAGAGAGTTTGATGGCGTCAAAGAGGAGGTCAAGTTCTTCCGCAAGGGCAAAGATGTGGGCCTTGAATTTCAGGAGATCTAATTTACCCTCTTCGTCTTCTTGACGATGGTTGAGCTCCGCCAACCGCTCTGTTTCCATAGCGCTCCGTAAACGACTTTGAAGATTAGACACCACTTGAGCGGCAGAGTGTAAGTCCGTGAAGTCGTAGGTGAAGAGAAGAATTTCCAGTTTGTCCAATCGCGATTTGTGTGTTGCGTCAGAGAACAGAAGCAACTTCGTCACGATATTTGAAATGGCTTGGAAATGCTCGTCATTTGCCATGACCGTAAATCGGGGAATATGCACTTTGATTAGATCCTGTGGGGTATCAAAACGTGTTCACGACAATGTCGGTGATTATGACGACTCACTGTCTGGTTTTGCAAGTGGTTTGTGCCAAGTCCGCTCTTGTCTGTCGATACCTTGGGGATGACAGAGGTAACGTTGTTCCGAAGACGCAGTCTGTTGAATTTATCGTAATGGAACGTGGCATCCGTCTGGGGAACAAGGCGATCGAAAGCGCTACTCTCACACCGCAGATCTATAAGAACTTCGAGAGGCACACATCCATCCTTGGTCACAGCTGAACGAGTAGGTGCAAAAGTCTGCAGGCCGGATAATGAAGTATAACTCCTGTAGATTGCAACATCGTGAGTTACGAAAACAACAGACAATGCCAAACGGACCTCGTCATCACTTTTCCACTGATAGGATCGTCACGATTTAAGTCGTCCATAATGGCATATGACTGGAGTTTCGCCTGAACAGCGGCAACAACACATAGTTTCGTAGCATCCTCCCCCCGCAGGACAATCTGAGGTTTGAGCAGGAGACAACAATGACTCTTCTGCAGTGAGACGCCATCGGACCAGCCACTCAAAGGATCTGCACTATCTGCGTGACTTTGTATGGTAGGTCCGATGTCAATCGACGTCTTTGAGGGATCAACCTTCAAAATTCTCCAAATAGCATGGGCGGCTGCATGTGCTGTGTCGACCGGTCCGCGGGTCTTTTCATCGGCATTAGATTGCGAGGCGATCGCTAACGTTGCTTCGGCCTGGTCTCGAATGAATTTCACAGCACTAACAAGGACGTTAGTATGGATCAAGGTTGGGCCTGAAGTAACTCATACCGCGTCGCCATATGGTACTCTAGTCCCCTTCGTGATCGCGAACAGTAGTAGTATTGCATCATTATCTGGATTGTGACAGTTGTCAGCCTGGCAAACAAAGGCACCGAAAGAGCTTGATCACTTACGTCGCGGATTGCGCTGTCCATGAATATCTTTGGGCAGTGGATGTGGTAAACATTGTCAAATTCAGCCCACTCATCCACCGACACGTTTTCAGAGAGCATATGATATCGGTTCGTGTGATGTTTGTGGCCCGTGTCGTTCTGAAGGAATGTCACATATTCTTGCAAAAGGTCGATCATATTTTGGATGGCTTGGGCGTCCTAGACAAAGAATAAGATGGAATAAGGGGTACAAGGAGAGGGAGACACACTTCAGGCCGCGTTTGTTTTCTTAGTTCCTGTTGAAGTTCAAGGATCCGCGACTCAGCGGCGTCTGTTTGAATTTTGGATACAGCTGGTGGAAGGTGAGCTTTGTTGGAATACAACACGAAATTCACATACAGGGTTCCTTGCCGAGCAGACAAACATGAGACTTTTCTAGTCCGAACTTGCTTTTTTCGTGATCCGATGCGATGGAAGCCGAATTGCGTTTGAAGTAAGAGAACCTGGGAAGGGTTGCAACGGGAAGGAGGTGTAACGTCGGGTCCACAGACGCGGACCAATCGGTTTCGATGAAATCCTCTGGGTCGTACCAAGTCGAGGAAAGTTCAGTCCTTTCTAAATCCTGGTGCATCCGATAATTGCTTCGCTGTGGGGGAGCTTCAATGTCAACAGCTCGTTTTGAAGGCTCTGAAAATGTCGCAAGAAGGGCGCGAACGTCTGCTCCTTTCAAAACGACCTCGGCAGCATAGAAAGGCTTGCGACGGGTGACCTTGATTGAATCTGGAGTCAAGCCAGGAACAACCATCTCTTGGTCACGTTGGTGCATGTCTGCCTGAAATTCATCAATCATAGCCTTAATGCCCACCCAGGGCGTGACTCCATCCGCCCAAGCTGCAAGACGTGGTTCAGTCGAGAAATCGTGGTGATATGGGGCTACTCACTTTCTCGGGAGTCGTCCATATACGCGTGCATGACGAATAAACGGGGAAACTGTATCCGGTATTTCAAGGTCGCGAGATGCCGGCCAAGTTTAGGAGAATTGATACGAGATGGGTAATATGACCCTTGCCGAATAGGTACGGACAAGACACCATCGAACAGAGACCACCAAGACCAGAAGTGAGCGAAAGTATGTGGGGTGAGATGTAGACTGCTGTTCGCGTTTCGACCACTCAACGAGCCGCGCAATGACGAAGTGAGAGAAATCGAGAGATGAATGAAGTCGGATCTAAATCCGTTGAATGAATCTTGAGGACTCTACACGTATGTCAGACAACGTAGAAGGTTACATGTTTCGCGAACGAACCTTGGTTACCGGAACGCTTGGTTGCATTTGAAGCTTGACGTCGTAATGTGGGCGAAATTTGAAGAACCGGCACTGACGTTCAAACGCCGTTCCGTGGCATTGGGTACATTCGGTGCCACATGCTCGCTCCAAAACGAATCCAATACCAAAACGGACACCACCTCGAAACTGCGCGCACACCTTTTTGAATGCACTACGATTTGGCGAATGATGGGGTTGTGATGATGCTCTATGGCGTGAAATGTCACTTTTTGGGCTTTATTCAAGTCAAATCAGGCCCCTTTACCTTGGGATCGCAATGATCATGGTTTCGCTGAAGACCTGAACGAGTTCCTGGTCATCGTTCTTTCGGCCAATGAGTAATCTGGGATTCCCTTGCCAAGCAAGCACGAATCCAGCGCCAACATCGTTCACCATATAAGGGTCGCGAGATCCTAAAACGTCGGTATTAGTAAATTTCGTGACATTGGCTCAGGAAACGGACCTTTCATATGGAAATGGACCTCGCCTTTGAAGGACGTCTTGATGTTCCAGTGAAATATAAGGCGCATCTTGAAGCACAGGTGAGTTTCTAACGGATTCTAGAGATCGGGGCTGCGGACCTTATCCCAAAACCCAATAGCCGGGGATGAATCTCGTGGAGGGCTAGAGAGAGTCTCCAAAACCCTCATCAAGTCTTGGGTCGCAGGCCCGTAACTGACCCCCCAGGCAAAGACAGCGGGACCAACCGGTGATATTGTAACAGTTGGATTTGCATAACTCTTCACGGGCATAATTGTCTTCGGGACCAACAGCGAAAGAGGCGCTGCTCCATCAACGCCGTAGTTTGGTGGAAGGATTGAACACTTCACCCAATCAACTGACAGCTCGGTGCCCATCTCCTCCCCAATGACGAGGTCGGTATCAAACTCCAAAGCAGGGCTTGAAGAGTTTTGCGTTGTCGAGACATGTGCAAGTGGAACGGGGTAATCTCGAAGCGTGATCTTTAGGGAAGATAGCGTAAAGTGGATGTGCATTGGAATGAGCAGGGAAAACTGGGTATTGTGCGGCAGGCCAGACCCACGCTCGTGGAGAAACGTCGACAGGCGGTTAGGGGGAAACGATGGTGGAGAGAGATTCAAGACAAGACCATCGATCATGACCCGAAATAGGGGAGGAGACAGGTCTATCGGGGAAACTTGAACGAGGTTCGGTACATCGCCCGCTCTGTGCACCGCATTATCCCTCAAACTTCTCAGAAGATGCTCCTCGGCCTTCGCGCGTTTCTCCTTCAACATGTCCAACCGAAGCGCCCAATCCAGGGCATGTACGTCATCCAAACGACGTCGAGCATCCTCAATTGGAATCGAATGCCTAGAACCAAACTGATACTCCGAATCCGCATGTGACGTTTTAGCAGGCGGTGACTTGGATTCTTTAGCAAAGATGGCGTCCACTTTGACCCGGAATGCGTCTTCGCGGTCGAGTCGTTGTTTGACTGCGTCGAGGCCAGATCGCCAGATGGCTGCAAGTCTGCTCTCAAGGGCATCATCCGCCGCTTCCACACAAAGTGAACGTATGCGGCAGGCCAAGATTGGCATAGACTTGGGGCCTTCTGGAGGAGGTGCAGGCATTCCGAAATAGGAATTGATTGTGGCAACGTGGTGAAGATGTCGGAGCGCCTTGACAGAAACCGCAATGTCGTGTATTAGGTCCGCAAGTATGAAACCGTTTGGAATCCTCATCCGGGCGGTCTCGCCTTCCAGCGCGAGCGCCATTGGATTTGATAACGAGGTTGAAATCTTCCAGGATTGAAGTAAAGCGAGCTCATCCCACTTGGAACCACTAGCTTGATCCCAACATTGGGATGGAGGTTGGACCCAAATGGCGAGTCTATTCAGACGTAACGTGATGGGGGCATCTCTGGCGACGTGTTGATGAAGTCCATCCAGACGGCATATGAACTTTTGACGGGCAACATGGAAAACGAAGTGGATGGTGGAGATGTTGATTGTCATTCGGGGACTCGCAGTCTTTGCTTGAGGCAACGCGTGGGAAGTTGAAGGTCGAAGTGACGACAGCATACGATGTGCGAGCAACATGGAATACATGTGGGCAAGCTGGAATATGAAGCGGACGTCTTTTATCTTGACAGAAAGCTCTAGCTTCTGGTCCTTTCCGTGTTTGTTTCCCTGAAGGTCCGTCGAGGATATAATGTCTATGCGGGCACCCCGGATGCGTAGAAACTCTTGGTTGACAAAGGAAGGGTCGTCTTCTTCAGCTATCATCGGGTCGTCAGCAGCATAAGCGCTTGCAACGGCACTTCGCATCGCTAGATCAGGAGCCGTTACCCGGAGGAACGAGAGTCTTGTACCCAAAGCTGCCGAAGCCTTAGTAGCTGCGAGAGCCCCTGGCATCCGTTCTTCCGAAAGCTTTAGTTTAAACCGATTCTGGGGTCTTGTTGAGAAGGTTTGTTCCAGAATTGCGATGTGAGTCGGTAGGAAGACGCAATATTCGCAGGACAATCCTGTCCGCAATACAAAACCTCGGGATAGTTCCATGTTATCATCAGGATTGATATCGGGGGCAGTGACGAATATGACGAAACGACCAAGGCTGGCGTGTGCGAGGATTCCTGGGAGGAGGTTGGAATCAGTGTAGTCAAGAGCTGGTTCTTCTTGTACACGCTGGGGAAGTGGAATCGAGAGGAGCGATCGCATAGCTTCGAGAACCGTGGGTTGCCATAATTCCACACACGCTGCATCGGTCGTGACGTGTAAGTCGACCAACGCTGAAGCAAAATCCTTGGTGACGGCATATCCCATCGTCTCATCCATAAAAACACGAGACTGGACTTGGCAGGAGACCTCCAGTTCCTCCATCGAGAACAGGGGCGGATCATTCAGGAAGTCGGGAGTCGTGGCTGAAAAGTCGGGAGATACGTAGGGAATGTGGGATTCAGAAGGTTGGCGAACTCGAACGAATGTTGGTTTCAATATTGAGGTGAAATCGAATTTCATGTGTACGAGGGCGTTCTCCTCGGTGTGCTCCGCGATGCGGAAGGGAAGGTGACCAAAATGTGAAGTTCCGTTGGCGGTGAAACCATCTGTGCGCAACTCGATCGTCAAGGGGTTCGATCCGAGTTCATTGCAGAGCAATTCGGCGCGCACTGGTCCGCATTGAGCTTGTATCACGACTCGTGGAATGGGCAATGGGTTGTTGGGGCGAGGTTGAGATGCCTTACGAGGGGGTTTCGGCACTTGGGAAAGATCCACCAGGAGGGAACAGAGCACGTCGAATCGCTCTGACATCTGAACACTTTCCAACGTGGCGTCGATAATGACGGAAGCCGAGTTGGCGTCACCACGAAGAAAATGGGAGGGTTTAAGCCAGGGCGATGGCCAATTGGTGGTTAACACTTGGACGTTGAGGAGCCCTAACTTGGCAACTTGGAGACGTTCGCGTGCGAAGCTTCGCTCGATGGACGACTGTGAAACAGCCAATGACAGCGCGAAAGTGTTCGATTGAAGAGTGTCGGTATCTTTGCCGATCCCCAGCCATTGTGAATGTAAAGGATTTTCAGCACCTTTACTCAGAGCCACTCCCATGGTAATGTCTCGAAGTGCCCCCGTATACATTTTAGCGTGTCCGAAAGAGTCCGCGGTGACGGAAATGTGAGCAATTCGGATATCAAAGCTTTTCAAGATCGAAAGGAGAGACTGAAAGGGTGGTTGGTGTTTGAGTTCAACTCGCACATGATGTAAAAAGAGTCGCCTACGGTATCTTTAATATCTCGTAATTTGGTACACGGTTGATAGGGCCGTTGCGTTCGTCGAAGGAGAGCTTTTGTCCGCATCGAGGCCTGAGATCGCGGGTCAGTATGATTTGGGAGCAGATGTCACCAACTTACAGAAATGACATTTAAAAAGGGTGAGCTCGGAACTTTGGAAAGATATGGAGCGGAAGGGGAGGAAGGCGCCATTGAAGCCACTGGAGAAGCTCCTGGACGCCTGAAGATAGAGTACGCCTTTTGTGCCGTCATCGGAAGCGGTGGAGGGGGTAGCGCGTTTGACGATGGCGGGGCCGTTTGAATGTCGGGTAAAGGGGGGTTTGGTGAGGGTTTTCGTAACATTTTAGCCACTTGCATCAAAGCATCCAAGTCTAAGATCCATTCCTCAATGTCAAGACTACTCGTGAGTGTATGATTTTGTATGAGGCCTTCCCGAGGATCTAGAGTCATCTTCGCGTTTAACTCGATCGCACCAGGAAGGGATATAAAGTCCGCGCCGCGCCCTGATCACAACGGTCAGCAAGGTCAATCTACGCCGACGTGTCGGACAACCCACCTAGTCCTGGTGCCATTTGCTCTGTGCTGCCAACAATATCATGTAAGGCGAGCGATAACTCCAAGTTGCCCTTGATCTCCCCAAGAGCCCGATCCAACGAACGTTGAAACCCTTCTGCTAACCGTCGCCGCCACGCCGCCATCCCATACACAGGCCCCACTTTTGACCTTGAACCTGTGTCGCGAACCTCCGACGGGACCCCAGATTGCGTGAATGTGATCCCGGCGTGAAGGACAATACTGTCGGCTGTCAATTTGACGCCAGGTAGCCGGTCAGAGGTCAGAACGGGTGATTCCAATTCGAAAACGAGGGCTTCGGTAATGCCTGGAAGCCAACGAATGAGCAGACGTAGGCATCCTACAACGTATGTGCGAAGCAAGGGGCGTATGACGGGGTCTATGAAGGCGTAGAGACTAGACAAGAGGTGCCAAAGTCGATAGGCCATGGGTGATGGGGCAAAATCTGCCAGAGTCAAGCGTCGGTTATGTCCTCGAGGTAGCGAATTGAGAGGTTTTGAGCGGACGTCGTGACCTGCGTTGAAAGAAAGACCATTGATTTTGATGGACAAGCGCTTGTTACGCCATGAATACGAAATGCGTTCGACACTGAGGACGTGAGTCCCTCTGCGGAAGTAGAGCCCCCTTATGGATCTGAAGCTGATACTCCGCACGCGTATGTGCTTGGACATGAGGGCTAAGATCCACGGAACAATGTATGTTCTGAGCAACATGGACACTGTGATGATTCGGACAAACCAAAACACCACCCGTATACCCCATGCATCCCCTGGCTTCAAGAAAACAGCTCTTGAGGCGTACTCGAGAACTTCAGCGTATTGCGAGGCCGTCATTGTCTATTTCAAAGCGGTTATTGTCAATGCCAAGACGGAGTGGCCGAAGTGAGGGCAAGCGGTGTCGGTATCAGGGTCAGAACGAAGTGTTAATTGAGAAACTTTGAGCTAACCTTGAAATAAACCGAAAGAACGTCTCCAAGCTATTGCTCGTGGATCGGGACAGAGGATGAAGATTACGACGGAATGAACGCGCTCAACGTGCGCGCCACGGGAGCATAAGAAGAAGGTAATTCAACGGAGCTTTAGCTAAGCAGACTCATATTACGTAACAGTGGGGTTTAGACTTCCAACTTTCCCATAGTTTCCCATCCCCTTTGAATTTGGCCACTTCTCCAATTGAAGCACACACTCTCAAAATCATTTACGATATGCTACTCGGCAGCCCGAGAGAGACTAAGCAGGTTTATAGATCGAGAACGCTGTTTATCCCTCCCTCAGCAATGATCGTCATGCTGTCAATCATATAACGAACAACTCACCACTCTTCTGAATTTGATTCCGCGGGGGTATATGTCGAGAAGACGAGAGAGCTTCCTAAGAAGCTGCCCGGATTGAAAACATGACAGCCGGTATATGTCACTTTGTATCGATCGTATTTATCTGCCAGAACGACCTGCAGAGAGTTAAACAAGCTTCGTCAGGGATGACAAGCGAGGAGAACGTACCGCGGTTGGCAAGGGATACAGCCTCAAGGAATGGTCATAGTCGGAGAGCGTTGGTTGAATGTTGATGGTGAACGGGCTCAGATGGGACTGATCGAGAAGAGACTGAACCAACTGCAATAGGTTTGAAATCAGGCGAGAGGCAGAGGCGAGCGGAATGGACCTCACAAATCTTTTCAAATCCTCGCTGCTCACATCCGGTTTGACGCCCACAAGGTTCCTCAACATTCTCGACATGATGTCATCCCGGAAAACAACGATCTCTTGATCAAAGAACTTTATCCGACAAGGGTTAGTGGCGAAGTGAGATTTCGGGAGTCGGGCTTTCAGACGAGAAGTCAGCGATGAAAGGAGCGGTTTCCGTGGAAGTGTTGCGTTGACAGTGATATCGAGAGGCCCAGGAACGAAGACAAAATGAGTGTATCTGATAATTAGAGGAAATTCGGCAAGCACTTCAGCAAGCATGTCAAAGCTTTCTTTGGGCGATTGTGTCAGCAAAAAAAAGAGGTGGATGTCAAAACAGTACCTTGGTATCTTTGCAAGCTCCTACCATCACCTCGAGCAATAGGCTGACTCGTAAAGTTTCCGCATAAGACCATCACTTTTGGAATAAAACTGTTTTCAATGCAATTTTGGAGAACTTTTCGCAGAGCCGGGAATGTTTGAGGATGGTCCAGCCATACATCGGAGAGAAAGAAGAAGTGAAGTTCGGGTAGCTCATTACGCACACGAATGACATATTGCGACTGTGTTCGAACCAAGACGTGAGTAGATGTGTAACGGGCAATGCTGGAAACCGCACATCTTCCAGGAGAGAAGTCGATCCTTTCCCAAGGAAGTCAATGTGCCCATAGATTGATCTGTGCTCGTGCAGTCTACACCACCGAAAGATATGGTAGAGCCATACCTTGCAGTCTCGCGTGGCTCACAGGGTGGTTGACCCATGGCAATAATTTCCAGTGTTGCCTCTTCTGTGTATTCACCTTCCACCAGTGCGAAGCAACCAGTTGTGAAAAGACCATCCCCAGGCTCGTCCTAAATTCCGCATTAACACAACCAGTAGTTGGCCATCCGTACAACTAGGACTCACAAGCTTGGAAAAGTCAAGCTCCACGCTACCGTCTGAATCCTCAATGCAAAGCTTCCCTTCCTTGTTGTGAGCGAGCATCCCTAACAACAGGAAACGCTCCCCTGCACGGCCAAGTAGTTGTTTCGTCGATTTTAACTAGCGAGAGTCAGCGTAATTGACCAAAACGGGAGGTCCAGTGCGTACAGTAACTAAACGCTCTCTGTCACGAGAAGGGACAGTCGACGGTGCAAAGTGTTCGTTGCGCAGAACACATTGTTTGATGATATGTAAACGGTCTCGTACAGCCATTACACGCGACTCCGCTGACCCAGACATCGTCGGGTGGGAAGTCACTCTACGATAGGTCGGCACGGCATTTTCCAGAAAAAACAGGTGGGACGAACTTTTCAAATGTCGTGCGCTCTGGAGACCAATGCCAAAGAGGCATTTCGTATGCGTCAATGAACGTCAAATGGCTTTCGGGATCGATCGCCTCTCGTTCCGTATCTGAACGTTGGCCTTGATCTTGCAAGGTTTCATATACCCGCCGTAGGACATCGACGGATACCTTCATTGTTGCATCTAAGGGAGACCATGGTGCTGACTGTTTCGTATGCAAGGAGATGAACTTACCATCTTGTTTGTTGTATTCGACTGCAAGGGTCTCCAAGCTAGACTCCACATCCTCGTCTGCTATCTCGTGTTCTTCCAGTATCTGTTCGAGCAAGTCCAACGCATCCGGTCCCAAGGAATGGCTGAATTTGCGGAAAACCTGGGACGATACGGATGTCAGGTCTGGTTAATCACTAGATGTGCTGGACTCACCTTGATGATAATAAGTTGACGAGCGTCTGTCGCGCTCATACTGAAGACGCGTCAACGCGAATGAGATTGTTGCGTGCAGTCACAAACGTCATGATTGTGACTAGACCTCATCCAGAGCCGTGGGAACGTGGCGAGAGTGCAGATCGAGAACCCTTTCAGGTGGTGCTTGAGCCGTGCTTTACATTGTACACCATTGTAACACCATACCTCTACATTCACCTCAATATCCTCGCATGCTGACCACGTTGGACGTGGATGTAAGACCTGGTTCGGGCTTAGGGATATTTGAAATCGGTACGTTGCTTTGTGACCTCAATAAGATTCCACCTTCACCGAGTCAGGATCATCACTTTGGAGTATCTTGGATGTCCTCCGTCGCGCCCCTCACTTATACCCCCAAGTTGACGTCAAATATGACCCGGACAACTCTGCAATAACCCCAATCATTGTTCACATCCGCCCACATCTGGATTTCCTCTTTTCCGGCAAACAACAACGACTCCATACCATATGCCTTCGGAAGCTCAGAGATCCAAACCCACCCGCGATCGTGCGTTACAAAGACTCAATACTTTCATCTCCGGAGGAAGTGCTTAGACGTGTTGGCGTCAGACGGATCTTCGGGCCGACATATCCTGGTGATGACCTCCGATATCCTGGTGTCTGGTTCAGCTTTGAAGAGGACGGAATGGAGGACGGCCCAGGCAACCCGCAAGATAAAGCGCAAGAAGTCAAACGGGTGTTGATTTCTCAGAAAGACAATTCGGACCGTGACGTTCTTGATGAAGTTGCGGAGTGTCCGATTATGCACAATGACCTAGCGAAAGCCGTTGCGAAGGTGGGTGTTGTTTCCTCTTACTACGTGCGGCTCTTACCAACTGGCTAGGTACATGATGGCGTTCGTCTGTACTTCTTCCCCACACCCTCCGACCCAGTCCACGTGCAGTTGGGAGTCACTACAGCCCAAGATCTGAATCTAGACCTTGGACCCCCGCTCCGTGTTCATTACAAGGAAGATGACAGGATGACGATCCACTCAACTGGAAAAGGGGGAAAGGAGCAATCTGCCAGCGATTGTGAGCGTAACTCGCATTTGTGGATGACGAACCCCGAACACTGAAAGTCCTCGAAGATTTTTTCAATTATTTTCAGCACGGGATGGACTTTCTTATATCTGGGACCTCTCACAAAGTGAAGAAAATCGTCCTGCACACAAATGTGGTACGGACGCGCGTGGATCTTCCCTTGTAGACCACTGGCTGATATTTTGCTAGCCGGGATCACCTCTATTTCAACGTTACAAGCGATGTAATTGGGAGATAGAAGGGCAGCCTGAAGACGATGAAGATGGTGAGTCAACAGAACTGGATGAGGCCTTTTGTCCCCTGACGATTTCCTTTAGATTCACCTCCACGAAAACGTTATGATGACAGGGTAAGTTGACACAATCCCCAGCCCAGCCGTTCTTTGCTTTATTCCTTTCCATTAGTTCGAAACCATCAGCCACTTTTTATCTCCTCGGGAACCCCCTCCCTCAATGCTCCTCGACCGAACCGATGAAGAGGAAAATCTTGCTTTGCGAGGAGCAACCACTCGACGTGAGTCTTCCTTTCTTCACTGACAATGAACAATTCTTATGCCCTCTTTTGTGCAGTGCATGGTTACGACGGTATCATCCTTGAGGTCTCAGAGTCATCCCAGGTGGTCGCCGTCATGCTCTTTTGACGCGCTGATCTTTGTATCCTATATTGTATTACATGTATATCTCCCATATTACCAAAGCTTTCCAACAATTACAATGCAATTAGATGGTCCACAGCCAAGACTCAGACGACAACGAAACCGTCGGCCTCCACAGGTCGGCTACCAGACGCGGCCGCAGCTGCGGGCTTTTTTCTTCGACGCTCGGTGATCAACCACTTTACTAGGTTGAGCGTCGCAGTTGCGTCCTCGACGGATGAATGGCCTTCTGTGGCACCTCCGGTTTGAATGGAGACACCAAGCTTCTCACGTACTCTGTAAAAGATCAGTCATTCCCCTCTTGGAAACGTGTTGGGCGGAGAAAGTCTTACAGGTCCTTTAATGCCCGCCTATAAGGTGGACCACCGCGATGAGGGAACAGGATCGCAGTGTCAACGCATTTATGATGGATGATGCGAAGAGTCTTGAGGTCGTTGTCGAGAGCATGCCCGATTAGAATCGTTTCCGTGTCAATGAAAGCATCCAGCGCCTTCCGAATCGCTGCTAAATTCAACCGCGCCTTCGAATGGATCTCGGGGGTGATACCAGAGAAGCGAGTGACGTAGTCACTGCGTTTCACACAACCGGTTCGTCTGTCAGTAAACAAAAGTTTGCAGCCCAATTTTGTTTGGTAAACGTACATTACTTCAACACCGTCATCCATGCGCACCAATTCGTCAAACACTTGGTTTCCTAAGGCATCCACCACTGATACTCGTGCCACACGAGAACCTCCGGTAGTGCACACCATCTCGCAATCCATGGCTGCCACGGGGAGAGCTGAGGAACCGGGGACTGGTGGTTGGAGAAACGAAAATGGGTGCCTCGCATGAAGATCTTCCGGTTTCGTCTCGTAGAAAACATGTGGCCCGTGGGTGCAGCCTTCAGCGTTCGTGACCAGACGCGAACAACACGAGTAGATACGGGTCCTCTCCCCTAAAGTGCCATGTAAGGATAAAGTGTTAGATCGAGATCGTCTCACTGACCAGAGGTTTTGGAAACAAGCGGTTTTCCCCAATGGTACAAGCACTGCTCTGCTTCCTCCTGGCCTTTGACCATGTATGGTTGTGAACACCGCTCGCACTTTGCTGTTCGACCAGTCAAACTCGGAATATCTCCACCAGGACCCTCTAGTACTGCCACAAAATACCCCCATTTTACGAGATCATCCATCGTCATAATAAAGGGGGCTAGCATTTCTGGTGTCAGTGCGAGGTTCTTGAGAGCCTTGTCTGATTCTTGACGAGCCAGATATTCCTCTTGAGTACCAACGGAAGGATGAGATGTCGAGGTGGGGAGTGGCCTCCGTTTGAGCGCGGCAACACAACTGATCACAGCCTTGATTCGGAAGTCAGAATGCAAAGTCAGCTATGATGAGCGGAGTGGAACACACATTGTGATAAGTGTCCTTGGTTGACTTTGCGTGAATTTCGGCCTCCTGCTTCAGTGCGTGGTCCTGCGCTAGAGTGGGATGGGTGGCCGCGATGGAATTATAGAGAACAATGAAGTGCTCATATAAAGTTTTGACCATTCTCTGATGGCTATCGTTGATATCTGTGAGAGGAAAGGGTGACCAGCCACGAACCTGACGCTTGGGCACAGGAACCTTGGAGGTGGCTGGGTTGGCCACAAGAAGAGGGGCGCCGTCCTTTGGAAGAAAAGCAATTCCGGTGAAGTAGATTTTAACCCCGATGGAATTGACCTCACATGTGTTTGTGACGATGGGGTAGAAGGCAATTTTGCCCCAGAGCTGAGTTTCTGTATCTTACGCGGGGGCTCCGGACTTGGGGAGGGAGTTGAAGATGAAGCACCAGCAGAAGATGTCATTAAATGTCGTTTCATAGCTGCACCAGGCGGCTGAACGGAAGTGGATGACACATTGGGTGAGATAGGTTTTGCATGGGCGACGGTTGCGACAGCGAGTTCTACATGTTGGGTTGGTAGATTTTGATCATGAGAGAAAAGACATTTAACACGATTGCATTGTAGCTTGTCCGGACAAGCTACTTTTTGAAAGAGACCCAAAGATGAGAACATGGGTTGACGAATGAGTTCAAAGCGAGCGCCAAGAGTGCCTTTTCAATTGGTCCCGTGACATATTGTAATATCTCTTTTCAATTCGTCCCTCATTTTCAATGGGCGGAATGGCGACCCTGGTAATGGCACGCTGTCCGTTTTGCGCATTCTTCAAGCCACCGATTACCTTTTTCTTTTTCTTGGTTTCATGTCCGAATCAAAAAAATTCCAAAAGCCAGCCTCGGGTTTGCGAAGAGCTCGAGCCAACTCCACTGCTATACAACCGCTTTCCTCCAGTCTCGAGTAAGTTTTTTTTTTTCCATGGTCGTAGCGCCGAACTTACTCGCTCCCAGAGCTGATGCCGCACATCACCTCGCTGGTCCTTTCCTCCCACAAACGTACGAGCTTCCATTCACGAGTCGTGTTGTAGCTCAACGTCTTGCCCTCAGTCCGTTGAATTCTCCCACTCCTGAAAGGGTAGCATCGCCCGTCAATCGTTATGGGAAACCGTCGGGACAAAAAAAGGTCTCGTTCTTTTTGAGATGGGCCGTGGATCCACGTGAGTCCTCTAGCTCCAACATTTGCCACACAACCTCCTAAATGTTCCTTAGTTGCCGCTTTCCAGCTCGCGGCCCTTCCTGTCATTCTTTACTTTAATTGGGAATTACTCGCGTCAAAGCTCGCCTTTGGTATTCCCAATCCTTTCGGAGTGTTTCTCCTCTCAGGACACGTCCCCACATCTCCTTCGGATGATCCCCGTTACACCAAGTCCAGAGGGGACTTTACTTTCATCGCGTACTATATTGTCTTCTTCTCCTTCGTTCGCCAGGTCATCGCCGTCGAGGTGTGCAGACGCGTGGCAAAGTACTTTGGCCTCAAGAAGGAATCAAAACTTGACAGATTTGGGGAACAAGGCTATGCGATGGTCTACTTTGCTTTTTTTGGAGCTTGGGGTTTTGTGAGTGCTACCCCATCCAACGCCAACCTCTCGCTTTAACTACGTCTTAGAGGATTATGTCCCAACTGCCTACTTATTGGTACCGGACAGAATACTTTTGGCGCGGTCAGCTCATATCTTCACGTCCAGCCAAACCTGTCCTGACTCTCCTTGAAGAATACCCCAACGTGGAAATGACTGCTGAATTGAAACGCTATTACCTGATGCAAAGCTCATACTGGTTTCAGCAGCTGCTGGTTTTGGTCTTAGGTCTGGAAAAGCCGCGAAAGGATTACCTTGAACTCGTCGCTCATCATTTTGTGACGTTGTGGTTAATATGGTACTTCATTTTGTTGTATATCTTGTCACTTCTCTCACCTATTCAACGCAGCTGGAGCTACTACTTGCATTTCACTTGGATTGGCAATGCGGTTTATATGAGCATGGATATTCCTGACGCCTTCTTGGCTGTTTGTGCATCTTCCTCTGCTTCTTTCCGTGCGACTCTGACCTCTTTTAACAGTTCAGCAAAATTCTCAATTACATCCAATGGGACAGAGCTAAAGTCGTTGCTTTCGCCACTTTTGTCGTTGTCTGGACGTGAGCCAACCTGAGACAAAGTCTATTCACCTACTTAAATTTCTCTAGCTACTTCCGACATTGGCTCAACCTCGTTATTCTCTGGTCGGTGGCGACTGAATCCCACAACGTACCGTAAGGATTTACACTTCTCACTTCCGTCACACATGATCTAATGCAACCATTAGCGAATCAGTGAAAGTCTGGGATTTTGAGACCGGGGCGTATTTTCAGAACTGGGTTAGGCATCAGATCCTCTTGGCTATTGGACTCTTACAGCTGCTCAACCTGTTCTGGTATTACCTCATCTTGAGAATCCTCGTACGGTATGAACTCTCTCCCTCATGCCTGACTTTACATGCGCCTTATAATAACGTTTCCCATTAAGAACCATCGTGACGAAAGAGACTGATGATGATCGTTCTGATCATGAGGATGGAGAGGAGGAAGGTGACGGAAAGGAGGATTAGAGGCTACGATCTGACGTCCTGTGGATCCCCCTTTGGAACGCTTTTGCATAATCTACTGACCGTGAACGCATTTATGAAACAGACTAATGGTATTTTACCCATCCTACCGTTTTGAATACATAGGATTTCATTCTCTTGCTGAACTGGGCGTCCCAAGGCAGCTCATATTCATCTGCACGAGTTCGTCTGACAAATGGAATGAGGCGTCAGGTGAGGAGTCATTTCGCTCAATCATGTTCCTGCAAACGGGAGGGAGCTGGTGGGAGGTGAAAGACCTCAGGCCTCGACCCTGAAACCGGGAGATCTTCACCGCTCAACGAATGATTGTGTTCCACGCCAACTTCACACACTCTAAATCCGC
>CEMH01203039.1:28999-40349 GCA_001179725.1 Macrocystidia cucumis | reverse complement strand
CCTGAGGCAATTAACGATCACATGAAGGACTCACCCTGGGAAGAGAGTTCCACGAAGTTGGACTTCGATGAAGACCTGAGTGTCGAACGTTCCCGGGGTGGAATCAAATGGTGTTCTAATCATGAAAACGTGAGAGAATGTTCGAAGACTTCAGTCTGAAATCGTGAATCACCCTGGGATCTTTAAGAGGAGGTCAGCATCTGACATAGTCGCGCAACACGGAAATGAGAACTTACAGTGGGGTCCACAAGGTCGGCAGCAGCGACCGTGTGTCTTTGAGAATGAAGTGAGGACAACGTTTAATGTTGTAAAAAAGCGAAACTTACGAGGCCAAGAGAGCGACGACTTCTTCAGGGCTGAAGCCAGCATCGGCAAATCGAGCCAAGATGCTCGTGATGGTGTCTTCAGTAATTCATGAATATCTGTTTTCACACATTGGCTGGGCCAAAGACAAAAACAACATACCAAACGGTTCAGGAACGAGAAGATCTGGAGACGGTGCTTTTGCTGGGGGACGTCCAAGGAAGAAGTTGAGTCTGGGTGCACCAGGGCAATTGCTGACGCCGACGGCTCCCGCGAATTGAATGCTTTAAAAACGAATCTTAGCATTCAGATATTGGAAGGGGGTGTAACAAAACTTACAAATCCCCAGCGCTGATGTTGTGCTTGGCGATGAAGGGCTTTTGAACGTCAACGATGTCGTCGATACCGCCGTTGGCGTGGAAAGCTGTTTCGACAGTGTCGAAGGTGATGATAGATCCATCAGCTCCTCCTCCTCTGTGAGACCAACAGTCAGTGTGAATTTGAGTATCATGTTTCAAAGTTCACCTACCCTTTGGTTGGGGAGAATCCAATCGCGTCGTGGAATGTCAAGCGAAGGGACTCGTGTGTCTATGAAAAGTGTTAGAAAAGGTTATCCTCGTCAATTGAGGCTAGGGTCGGCTGACCTCTTCTCCACACTCTCCGCCATCGAAGAGGTTCGTCTGGATATCCTCGAGGATGGGGAACAGCACACAACAAGCAGCGTTCGTAGCCGTGTTGACACCGTCCGGGCAAGCGACGCGCTTCGTGAGCGCAGCTGCAATTACACCGTCAGTCTCGCTAGAACGGACTGCGACGAAGCATGAGGGCACATACCATGCGCAGATTGGGCAGCGATGAGGAGAACGGCGAAAGACAACTGTTTGAGAGACATCTTGCACACGGAGGAGAGGGGAAAGAGGATAACTTGATGGACCTATCCAGCCTCCCCCCCTCCCCCTCTTTATACCACTTCCGGTTTGTCTTTGTCTATACGTTTGTGAAGGTTTGCCGAAATGCATGGAGAAGACGATAAAATGCGTCCAATCGGAGATGGCGTGTGTTTCCTGAAACTTTGATCGTGGTGATCTGCTTTCCAGTTTCCCCCAAACAGCATGAACACATCTACTATTGTGCGCGGAGCGCGCCGTAAGACATCCCCCAACTCTCATGGATAATTTGGCCTCTGGGACCGTTCTGCATCCCCGGCTATGCGGAAATCGAAGATGGTGTCTGGAAGGAGAAGGATGTCAAAATAAAATAAAATAAAATTTAAAGGCATTCCTTCGTGCCTGTTCGTCTCCCCACCACCCCTCACCCCAAAAATGGTGTGATTTTCGTGCCGATACTCGCGTTCTGTCATGACAAAAGAGGTTAGCGAGCGGTTTGTGTCAACATCAGGAGAGCACATACATCATCGGTCATCCACGCTTGTGTTCTGAACAGCAATAAACGGGCGTGGTCGTGTGTCGAGTACCGAACCGGCTGTGACCGGTTACCCTTGTCAGAATCGGGGCTGTGGGAGAAGCGTCAAAACCTCCAATGCTGTTTGGTTGACAGTCCGTACCTTCGCAAGTGGAGTCCATGTGTACATGTACAAGTGGGGTGGAAACTGTCGACTTGTAGATTACCAGGAAAGCGAGTCCAATAATGCGACCGTGGTCCGCAGTGATTTCACATCATGATCAGGCGCTCGTTCTGCTCTGGAAACGCAACACCCGGGATCGCGCTCAACGAGATGAAACGTCCTGCGCAAAAGGTTTTTTTCGTCGGCTGTGATGATGGCGTTCTCTTGGGAACCTCCGTTGTCAAAAACCCACGATGTAACATCCCACATCCTTGATAGAGTCGACTGCGCTCCTAAAAGATGATTTATCAATGTCTAAATTCTTGATCGCCTGTCAGTATCAAGTCAATTACACGAAGGTGTGAAGGCGCCCTCTTTCGTGTTCCCAAGCCGTCTCTTCGTTCTCGCATACGATTCAGCGGGTCCAATACCGGTGTTGTGGGAGTTGTGTCCGCAACTCTCACCCTCGAACAGACACATACGCTTGGAGAAGTCTCGTTGATCAGTGATGGCCGGATGAATTCGTCAAGTACTAAGCAGGTGACGAATGGTCACGGTCATCGGAAACCTTCAAAGGGGGGTACGCGTCGTCGGGGAGATTGGAACAAGTTGGGACGTTGTAGAGAGCAACAGTTTGTCAAGGGAAGTTTGGTAATTGATCCCGGGGAAGATTCGGAGAGCATCTTTTGGTCCGTGGAAATGAGAAGCAAGAAATGGCTAAACTTAGTGTTGGAGCACGATGGCTATGTCTGTCAGCGTGTGGTTTTGAGCTGCGGTTCCGAAATGGAGACAGTTCGTAGCACGAGGCCCGTCATTTTAGGGATACTGTAGATGCGTACAGGCGCGCCAGTGCCCTTTGCCAAAACGGTAATGCCGGAGAGAGATGTGAATTTTTTTCGAATTGAGTCATTGGCAGAAAGGTGGCAGAACTCTGTGCGAACGGTGAGAGGTTGATGGTATTTGTTTCAAATCCCGGTGACAAACAACTACCTGATCCGGTCGTCAAATGCCGTCATTCGTTGTTCGACTTGCAAACCTCTTGCGACTTTCTAGTGCTTTCACACTCGGTGAGGCCTTGATTTCAAGCAATTTACGACAGGTAGACTGTGCGTAATGGTGATTGTCATCCTCTCACACTGGGAACTAATATTTGCCTCTCTTCTTCAAACCCATTGATCTGCTTCTCGAAGGATGCGTGGCTATAAGTTTTTCAAGGAACAAGCGCTTCTCTCGCTTAGATCCATTTGCTGACGACCTACCGGATCTATTAACCGCCCATTCGGCTCCGGTTCACCTCTGTCGCCCCGATCGTGGTCTCCCAGGACTTCGACACGTTCTTGAACCTCTTTCTCAAGGTCGTTGGAGCGCGAAATTTGTATGGAACGAGCTTCACCGCGAGGACTTGCAAAAAATAGCTTTCTACAAAGATAAGGGTGTTTGGAAATGCAGCCTTTATCATTGGTCAACGGACTCGCGACCTCCTAATCTTTCCAGTTTGCCATTTCGGGCTTACGCAAAAACGATGACCCCAAGTCGTTGCGCAATCTCCCCCTCCCTCTCTTTTCTCTCAAGTCTCGCGTTACTGTATGTATTTTCTGACAGCGACTGACTACAGGCCTTGGTGTGCTGATGGAAATCGCGAAGAGGATCTCCGGTCGTGAGTCATCTCGATTGGGTGCCGAAGGCAACACGTCCGTCCAACAGAACATCTCGCAATTCCGCCGCATGGTTAGGATCAGACCTTGACCTTTCTTCCCCCCCCTTGATGGTAATCAACCCTCGGAACGCTTTTAGACGCGCCGTGTTCATCGTTGATACGAGTTGTCTAACGGCGGGGCGGGTGGCAGTGGGACAAAGGCGGCCCTCGGGAAAATACCATCAACGTTGACGCAAACGATATATGTCGATACTGAGAGTCGGAACGCCGAGGAGGCCATTTCTTTACGATATCCAGGATGTTGCGGACCGGAAGGTGATAGGTGACTATCAACTGCAGTCTTGATCATCCCTTTCGCCAGGGGATATCAGCATCGAAGGGTGATGTGTCGTGGTCGGCCTGGTTGATCATCGTTTTCGAAGCATCTGGGTCGTCCGACGATGGTGGATCCGACAAAGGCATACAGGAGGCGTCCATGGAAAGGGGCTTGGGTTGTTGACAACCATCGCGCTGTTGGAGGGAATGCGTTGGGCTTCGTCGTATCCGGCGAACCACTGACAAGTGGAAATAATGATGGATTATGTTAGAGTATATCTTTATTTTGTATCCTCTCCGTTCGAGCAATGGAAACCAAGGACCAAGTCCAGCTAGATTTTGGTAATATGTTTTCAGAGTATGGCAACCAGAGTGGTCTGTGCGTGGTGTTTATTTGTGGGTTGAAATGGAGCGCAAACAAGGAGAAGAGGATTCCACGTGGGCGTCTATTGTTCTCTTGACAAGGGCTGTTGGAAAGGACAATGGACGGCGTATTACAAGCCAGGTTTGCTCCGAAGGAAAATACAATGGGCGCTTTGGGATCATGGCCACGAATGCCCGACTAACCCACACCCTTTTGTCGACTGGGAATTCGCTGTTGGGAAAAACTTGCTTTTGCACCCTGAAGTCAGTGCTGCGACTCTCGTTAGAAACTCTTTCCTCTTTCCTTCGTTGATCGAGCTCGAGATGTATTCGAGCATATTTGCTATCCTAATTTCAAGCGCGTCTGTCGGTGAGTAGCTTTCAACTTTATTGTTTGTGTTGCTCAACTCGCAGTCTTCAGTCGCGCAGTCATCACCTTCTGTAGTTTGTATTGCAGGTCAATGCTTGCAAGGGTATTCAAACATTACCAGTACGGTGCCTTTCACCCTTCACATATTTTTCTCATAATTCACTTCATCAGTTGGCGCAAAGCTTTCATCTCCTAATGCCCCTACAACGGTTCGACTCTTACCTGGTCAATATTCCTCATCAACAAACCCACAATTCCTTCATGATCTCCTCACTTCTTCCACTTCTTCTTTGTCTTCGTCCGTCGGGTTCAACGCAAGTGGCTCCCCGATCACACTTCCTTTGAACTTGGAGTTACAACCTGGCCTCGCCATCTACGCCCAACCATTATACTCCGGCCAAGCAGGCTTCTCTGGTCTCCCCTCCACACCAGTGGCAAACACCTCAACGCCCCTGACCGCCAGCTCACTCGCTCTTTCTTCCAACGTATGGGCCGCCGTCAGCTCTCCCAACAACGACAGATTCATCCTCTGGAACTCCCTTCCAGACGTCTCCCAACTACCCATTGGCAGCGCAGGTTCATTGTCCCTCCTAGACTTGCAATCTTCCGCTTGCTCGCCTCCTTGTTCGGGTTCGGGGATATGTTCGGCTTCAGGAACATGCACCTGTCCACCAGGATTCACAGGCGCGTCTTGCGAATCTTGCTCGACTGGGTTCTTTGGACCCAGCTGTTCCAAGTGTGAGGATGGTTGTTCCAAGTGTGATGATGGGATCTCTGGGACCGGGAGGTGTTTGGTTTCTGCGGTCACGAACGCACCGTCCGCATGTAATTGCGCCAACGGACAATGTGGGGCGAACGGGCAGTGCGCGTGTAGTCCTGGATTCACGACAGCGGATAATGGAGTGCAATGTGGGAAATGTTCCCCCGGATTGTTCCTCACCTCAACTGGGGATTGCAAAGGTGCGTTTCTGGGCGCTTGGGTTTTGGCTTGCCCTGCTCATCTCCCCCGCGTGTTCTATCATCTTTTTTCTAGTCTGCCAACTTGGCTGCTCGCAATGCGCAGATCAAACTGGGACGTGCATCGCTTGCAAAGCTACGTTCTCACAAGACGCCAACGATCGTACGAAATGCAATCCTCCTCCGGCTGTCACTTCCGACGGCACCGTCTGTCCTACGGGGAGCTTCAGTAGCGGCGCGCAATGTACGCCTTGCTCGTCTTCGTGCAAGACGTGCACGGGACCTACGTCGAATGACTGCGTGGAATGCGCAACGGGCCAGTTCACGTTCAATGGGAACTGCGTCGGCACCAATACCGATGGAGTGTGTGAAGGTTCGAATTTGATCGCTGACAATAACAAGCGAGAGTGTGATAGTGAGTTTTTATTATTTCGTGTGTTGCTAAATATATGCAGTAGCTGAAAACGATTGTTTTTTTCTCTTTCCCCCCCTCGTAAAGCCTGTGGAGCGAAATGCACTACTTGCAGGATTCCAGGGTTCAATGTCGCTTCTACAGTCAACCAACTTCAATGCACGGGATGTTTGCCTGGGTTCGTGCTCTCAAAGGGACAATGTGTTGATAGCTGTCCAGCTGGTTCTTTTGTGTCACCTCAAGACAACTTGACATGTCTTCGTGCGTCTATCTTCTATATTTGCCTGCCGCTCATTAACTGACTCTCTTGGACACAGCATGTGACAGTTCTTGCGGCACATGTGCCGGATCCTCAACATTCTGCCTAACCTGTACAGGTAACCAACTCGCCTCCGCCGGTAAATGCGTGACCACCTGCCCTCCCAACACATTCACCTCCGCCTCTTCCGCCGGATCATGTCCCCCTTGCCACCCCGACTGTGCGAGCTGCTCCGGCGGCTCTTTCAATCAATGCCTCAGCTGTCCTCCGAATCGACCGGTATTGGCGAACGGGAGGTGTTTACCTACGTGTAGCCAATCGCAGTTTTTCGACAAGACGAGTTCGAGTTGTCAATCGTGCGATGGGAGTTGTGGGAGTTGTTCGGGACCTGGGGCGGGGAATTGTCTTTCGTGTTCGGGCGGCTCAACGACGACGGCACAGGTATTACGCGCGGGGTCGTGTCAGGCGGTGACTTGTCAAGGCACTCCTTCGGTGGTGGTTCCCGGGTTGGGAGTATGTCTTTCTGATCTTGTGGTCGTTGATTCTGCAGGAGGGACTGGTACGGCGCCTCCGTTACCGACGATCACCGGGTTGGATAGACCGACGAGCAATAATGCGATTGTGCGGAGACCTTTGGAGTGGTGGCAGATATTGCTTATGGCGCTTGGGTGTGCGTTTATCTTTGTTGTGTTTTTGATGTTGTGGAGGAGGAGGGCGAGGAAGCAGAGGGTGAAGAGGACGGCGAAGTTTGCGGAGGCGAAGAGGCTGGATAAGGATCCTTCGTCTTGGAGGTGGAGGCTTGTGAGGTTTGGAGAAAAGTTGTTTGGTCATCAGGCGAGTAAGAGAGTGAGCGCTCATGGTGGTGATTTGGATAGGGATGATATCAAGTTGGTCAAGTTGAGGGATGTGGAAGAGGCGAGGGGACATCGTCGCGGGGATGAAGATGGTGATGGTGATGATACGGATTTGGATGGGTTCATTGATATGTATGATCGATCGACTAAAGCTCCCTCGAGGTCGAGCCGAGCACCATCTACGCTTCCTTCCTTGACGGACTATCCGACCAACCGGAATGGACGGGGAGCGGTCAACAGACTTTCGGCGAATTCTCTCTACTCCCAATTGACGGGTATGCCAAGGCAAAGCGCGGAACCAAGACAGCCGATCAAGAGAGATTTGTTGGGATCGAGGTTCTCGTCGAGCACGTATGGGACGTCTTCTGCTTATTCGATGAGGTCGGAGGGAGGTGGGGTGGAGTTCAAGACTGTGGCGGGGGGTGTGGTGCCTCCTGTACCGAAGTTGCCGTCGACGGAAGCGGAGCGGTATGCGATGGGCGTGAGACCTGGATTGATGGGGTCATCGTCGTCAGCTACGAGAGGAGAGGTGGATTGGTTGGAACCGACTGTCACGGGCGGGTCTTCGAATAACCCCTTCAGGAAATGAAGTGGGAAGGAGAGGACTGCATGACGCATGATGCAGGTGATCGGCATCATGAACCCACCATGATGTTGACCGACGACTCCAGTACGACGACTTTTTTTTTTTGTTTGCTCGTTCGGCTTCTCAGCCTGGATGGACAGACACTTTGCATGCACTTACTTTACTGATTCAGGACAATAGTTAGATCGATATCCATACACTTTCGTTTCTTATTTCCTCCCACCACTGACCGTTCTCCCCCCTACCGGATCCCAAAGTTGAGATCTCTCCATCTAAAAATTTATCGTATAGCTTTCCCCTCCCCCTAATGAATGTCCTTCTTCTTCTATACACTTGTACCCACGTGTACACATATAATCCCATCAACCGAACTCGGTCATCCATTTCCAGCCCATCAGGAGGTCACGATCAATAGGGTCCGCGTTTTTTTGGAAACTGATATGATTTGGAAATAGCCCCTGAACCGAGCCTCGGGCACGCGTCACTGACCAGACTCGAAACGCGCGCTGTTGACACGAGCGACTTACTCACTTACGAATCACATGAAGATGTCAAGAGAGAAGATGTATGGACATGCGATATGGTAGCTTTGGGAGGAGAGGGACTGATAAATGGGGTATCGCACGTGTGTGATGTTTGTTACGGTAAAACTAACCGCCTTGAGGAGGTGATTCTAAGTATATATTATCATGGGGAGGGTGAGCAGGGCCGAGCAGACTACGCGTCTCCTTTACAAGTCAAGTTCCGAGGAGAGATTACTCAGTAGATGATATACTTATATTAAAGTGATTTATTTACTAGAGACGTTTTGAATTGACTTTGAGTGTGTGTGTGCTATAGTACACCTGAACATCCACTTCGCTTCCACTTCTTCTTTCCCCACATCTTCCTTCCCCCTTCTTAACCCCTTCTTTCCTCACTTCTTTGCTTCAACTTTTCCCTTCCTCCCACCCCACACACATTCTCGACTTTGTAGTTCAAAATGATTGTACAACGTGCCCTCTACGACTGGGCTTATTCCGAAGACATCCCCGGCTCACGGTGTGGTCCAGAAGATGGACCTTGGCCACGCTCATATCAAGTCCTCAACGAATCAGAGCTATGGCGGGAACTATCCATCCTCGCCCGTCCTCAAAGCATTCGCTTTGACCAAAAATCAGCCAGGAAAGCGGATAGTTTGAATTTCCAACCATCACCAACGACGAGGACTCAGGATCGTTATGTCGTTACTCAGTTGGATATCCACGGTCGGAAGTGGTCTTTGACCGGCGTGTTTGATGGTACGTCGTCATGCCATTTCCCCCCCCCCCTCTTTTTGGAGCTTTGCAGTGCGCCACCATTGGCCGCTGACGCCACTATCATCACCATCACCACCACCACTAGTTACCCGCCGCCCCTTCCAACCGTTCAATTGTCACTAACCACTCGCTTGCTTTCACTTCAGGTCACCTCGGCGAGGCCACCGTTGAGCACGTCGCTTATCACCTCCCCATCATCATCCGCGACTTCCTCCGTTCCCATCTTCTTCCCGCCACGGACAAGAACGCCGCTTCCTCCGTCTCTCCTTCCCTCATCTCCAACCTATTCTCTCGATCAATCGTAGCGTTCGACAATGCCATCGCCAATGACGTGCTAGAGCTATTTGGAGGTCTAGAAGGTCTCGCGAACTTCTCGGATGCGGAGATTCGGAACATCATCAATGATCGTCATCAAGGCGGCGCGAATTGGGATAAAGTCAGGTTGTGCATGTATGGAACGACGGCGCTCGTGGCGCTCGTTGACCCCGATTATAAGCATTTGTGGGTAGCTAATTTGGGGGATTGTCAAGCTAGTGAGTCATGGTTTTTTGTTATCTACCGCCCCCCCACCCCCCCCACACACACACGTGTTGGGGTATTCCTTCTGATGCTCACATCAGTTTTGTGAAACTTTAGATTTGGTCTCGTACGACGAGGTTTTGGATGATTGGAAAGTGGAGCTGTTGACGACGGATCATAATGGAGATAATGATGCCGAAGTCGAGCGAGTGAGAAACGCTCACCCGGGAGAGCCTGAATGCGTTTTGGACAGAAGAGTACTCGGTGCCCTCGCCCCTTTCAGATGTACGTCGTCCCCTCCTTTGATCAAGACATTGGCTGTCACCCCTTGCTGATGATATTTTTTGTTCCTCCCCTTCATTGATATCCCCCCCGTTTCTCAAAAACCATCGATCTATTCCCGCCATCTCACCCTTGCCTGTCCCCCCGCAAATCACCCCCTTCCCTTGTGCGCTCTTTTCTCATGCGACCCATCAAAGGCCTGGGTGATATCCCATTCAAACAACCTCCCGAATTTACTCGTAGGATCCTGTACAACCTCTTCCCTGGATTCCACAACACCTCTGCCTGGGAAGAGTTTCTCGTCCGAAATCGATCACCACCCTACATCACTGCAGAACCCGAGATCACGTATCGCAAACTCGATGGCGACTTGAACACCACCAATGGCGTTGATGGACAAGAAGATGGGAGAATAAGGCATCCACGATATCTCGTCCTCTCTTCGGATGGGTTTTCGGATCTTTGTGGAGGGGAGGGACAGAAACGGATATTGGAAAGTTGGGCAAGGAGCGTTGCTGCGGGACCTGTTAAAGAGCAAAGTGATGATTCGTTGTTGGATTTGGTGGGTGGACAACAACAACAGCAGCAGCAGCAGAGGCAGGTTTTGAGTTCGTCTCCGACTACGTTGACGATGATGAATATGGCGAATGAGGGAAAGGTTAATTTGGCGTTGAGGTTGTTGAGGAGGGCGTTGGGTGGGGAGGATAGGTCGAGGGTTTCGAGAGTGTTGACGCTGGATATGGAGGTGGCGTGGATTGATGATACGGCGATTGTGGTTCAGGTTTTGTGAGCGGTTGGTTGGTGGCGCAGCGGCGCGTTTGTTTCCTTGGTTCGTTTGGGCAGCGGCGCAGCGATGACATCTCAACCCCGATTCGATACAACGACTCCACCTGCCACTCGCCAATCCCTCCCTCCCCCCGTTTCGGTTGGTCATCGATGGCGCGCACTTTTTTGTGTTCCCTGTTCGCAAAACATGCCCTTTTCCCCCAACAATCTTCTCTTCCTCTCATATTCATGATTCACCACCATCCATCATCCATCGTCGTCATCGTCATCATTGTATTCCTTCCTTCCGATACCTTTGGGACAACCTGTCTTTTGGGGCTAGGAGAATATGTTCTCTCTTTCTTTCCTCATTCCCTGTTCAACAAAATCGCATGTTTTATTCATATACACAGAATTCCGGCAATTTTTCATCAAATAGCAGTAGCAGCAGCAGTAGTAGCAGTAACAACAATAGCAACAACAACAACAACAACAACAACAACGACGCAGTTCACATTTTTTCAACAATAGTATCTAATGTACGCATTCCCCAAAGTCAAAGTCCGTTACTCCGTTAGTCTGTAGTTTGTCGATCAATCGTACATATAATGTATGTATGTATGTATGTAATTTCCCCCCCTTTTTCCCCGGTCTTCCTTTTGGTTTTTTTGTTCTGGTGGTTGTCTTTGGTTTTTCGCGCCTCGGGTTTCTTGGGTTGGGTAACTTTTTTTTTTGTGTTTTTGTTTGTATGTAGCAACAGATCAACTGGGTTTTTACGAGTCCTACGAAGTAGACTCGTTTTGTTAATAGGTCATCGAGTTTAGCGGGAAAAAAATAGCTGCATCT
>CEMH01203038.1:4831-15132 GCA_001179725.1 Macrocystidia cucumis | reverse complement strand
TTATGTATATCATATGGATGCCAGCCTGTACATGCCCACGGACGTCTGTGAACCCTGTCGAGATGAATTTGATGTGAAATATGTGTGATGGGTCCATCTCCGGAATGGCCAGTGTTAAAAATAGACGAGATTGCGATAACGAATGTCAAAATCGTTTGCACATGTCAGAGTTACGGACAACCTCATAGAAATATACAGTTCATTGCGCGAATTATCACTTGTTCGGCGTACTTGGGGGGCATTGTAAATTGGGGGGGGGGCAACAAACGAGTCCATTTGATTTGGACGGAAATTCGTTGTTATATATATTGAAATTGAAGAGCAAAGTGGGGGGTCACAAAGCACCTCCCAAGGCGATCACAATTGACGACAAAATTTCGATGCGTGCTGGCGAGAACAAAACGAAACACCAAGAAAAAGATATTTCTGAGAAAAGCAAGGAGCGAGATGTCCGTTGTTACAAGGGTAGAATACATGACAAGAGATAGATTGTGTCTTCGCCAGCACTATATACGGTACCTGTCTGGCGTGACCTTACCCATTAGAGCACAAGTCGACCAGACACGATCAGGTCGCAGTCTTCTCGGTTTCGTCTGAGGTCGCTTTGCAAAGCGGCCTATGTTTTTTCCAGTCACTAAGTTCATAGCCGTCAGCCTTCAGGGTTTTCAGAGAGGACGCCGTGGGCTATAGAAAACGACGCGCGACTCACATCTTCTGACACTCCTCACCACAATACTGCACAAGACGACACCGGGTGCAGACCGCCATCCATCGTTCCGACCTCAATATAAATTCCGGACATCCGATTCGACAACAACCAACGAGAACCTTGACGATGGTGTGAACACCCACGAGCTCGGCGATCGAGCTCCATGCAGTGATCGCCGCGTTAGCAGCTGGGTTGACTGCTTTGTCTACTGCTCGAAGTTGTTTCAACGTCGGATACCAGAATGGCCGTAGTTTCTTGGCGAAAAGAGCGAGTAACTCCTGTTGATCGGAAGATCGGTTCTTTTTTGGACCAGCGAAATGTACAACAGTCGGTAAGAGGAACAGCGATGGGGAAGAGGACGCTGGCGATGATCACCACAATGGCGCATTGAACATGATGGATGAAACAAAAAGTGCGAATGGAAGCGTACCAGCACTGGTAGTAGCAACGTATTCGCAGGGAAAAGAAATCCATCTCTTCGCGCCCATTAGGGCAACGTCGGCCATAATCTTGGTACCGTCCATGTTGGTCAATACTTCAATGAGCAGTTGAAGAGGAGTGGAAGACGTTGTTAAAGCAGTACTAATGGTCATATCGTGAAAGGTTACCGAAAGCACTTGAGGTAATCACTCACTGAAACAATGAGTTAGCGTGGTTCACGGCGGACACCATCGTGCCATAACTCGTATCCTTTCCCTGCCATACAGGATCGGCGAAAACCCCCAATTGGTAGATAGCATCTCTCCACAAATTCGTCGAAATGGACACGCTTTTGGAACGCTCTCGCGCAAGGTCAAGGTGAAGACTGAGGCATTCAATTTGACTTTCTACATTTCCCTCTCGAGACGTGATGATTTGCGACAATTGCCTCCCCAATTTCTGCGGGTTGCAACTGGTGATGTATTGAGGCATAGACATCCCCCATGAGTCGGCGATATCGCACTCGGCAAGGGCTTCGCGTACAGCGAAGCTCTGGTCTCGCGTGGCAGCGTCAGGAGCAAAAATCCAGATCTCCGTGACGAGCTCAATCGCGTATGAGCCTAAAAGAACGCCCCTAGGTAAAGAAGTTCAGGGTTCAAGCCGTATTTAAAGAAGTTCACAAAGACAGGGAGAAAGACTCACTCCATCAAAAGCTCCCCACATCCGAATTTAAAAGCCTCATCTTCGTCTCCTAAAAACGCGTCTTCAATGTCGCTTCGATCTGGGCCACTCTCCTTCGCCAGCGGAATCAGACTACGAAAGAAGTTGTGGACGAGAAGTCGGTATTTTTCTCGCTTGGGGTTCGTCACAGACAACTTGGATAGACGCTTCGTATCTTCCCAAAATCGAAGTATGACAGATCGCACGGGCTTGAAAGCATCAGTCACTGCTTGGTGGTGCTCGTTCACGTCCTTATCCTCCGTCGCGGCAATTAAATCGAAGCACTTGGTAAACGCTTGAACGAGTTCCGGCTGTTTCGGGAAAACCCCACATGAACCACTTGTTCAAAGAGTTTCAAGGCGAAGAGGGTAATTGGGAAGAAACAACGCACGAAATCATCCTCAATGGGATCTGGGAACTCCAAAGCGGAAGCAATATCACCCACAATTTCCATCGATCGCAACTGAAGCCAGTGTTGTGCTGTGCAGTTTTCCAGGATAGTCAAAGCGGTGACGCCCTCAATATCGCCAGCAAATTGTTTGTAGCATCTAACAGGATCCGTTTTGGGGTCGGGGTATGATAACATGGTGTGTAGGCGGGAACGTCGAGAGAAAAGAGTTGAACAATGGTGGAGCAGAGTGAGTGCCAACTTCAGGGTCCTACATTGCAAGCGGTCAGGGTTTCCCCTTGATCATGAGCCGAGGATCGGAAAGCTTCATGTTCTGTGGCGGACAGGCAGACACAGCTCGCAGGAAGGTCTCATTTTGGTGTTATGGAAGAGTTGATGCGAGGTGTAGGTCACTGTATTAGCAGTGTGGGTAATCACAACCAAAAGCTTCAACGTCAACGTCCATGCTAACGTTTAGCAGCCTTAATTTGAAATCTCTCCGTATCTTCAACAAAAAAATAGAATTTGAAATTGAATAGCTCCCAAAGAGGTCCGTGGGAACTGCGGAACCTTTCTAGAAAGAGTGCTTCGCCGCAGCGTTGAGAATTCGAACATAGAACATCATCCGAACTTGTTTGATAACCTCATTCCACAAATGTTTTGGGAAAATGAAAGGATGCACCTCTACACCGGAGCGTTTCTGAGAACGTTCGATAGGGCCGTGCTCGAACGCTCTGCCGATAGGAGCACATCGATGAAGTAACCCGGCCCTTGGTCAAATCAAGGCGCTCCCGGCGTATTCCCTCAGCCAGAGCCAAGCACGAACGAAAGGGATGCCATCCAATGACATGTGTGGGCGGGTCAGGAGTCGCGGGTCAGGTTGAACAGGATTCGAAGTCGTGAGGGTTAACAATACAATCTGGGTTGTACCCTGCTCGCCCCCATGCTGCGCACGTATCAGGTTCGTTCTGTTGGGAAGAAAAGTGATGATAGGTAGTCGACGACCCTCCTTGCGTCGGGGTTACCTCTGGGAAAATAAAGGATTTTCATGAGCATTTCCTCCGGCTCAGCTTTTCGCATGGGCAACTACCGTCAGCATGCAACCGGAAATGGGGGAAGTGCCTGGGCAGGGTATTGGACGAAAGTTGGAAATTTGATATAAGCAATTGGGCGGTCTTGAGAAACTCGACAAAACGGCGGTTTGAAATCGTTGAGCACAAAAAAAAGAGAAAGACATGTTGCAATGTTACAATGGTTTAGATTCGCCTATGTCTAAAGAAGACTAAGATTTACTTGATTGGTACATCTCGATGAACCGCTGAGATGTTGCACGAACCTGGAGACCAAATGAAGGGTTGAGAGCAAAATTGGGCATTATTCCCGACAGATCGCCGCGGTCATTCAAACTCTGCGATAACTCGGGCCTTACCCTTGTGGTGCTTGCATACCTTCTCATCCAAGGGTCCCCTCCAGCTTCGAGTCTCTGGATGGAATGTACTGCATGATCGTCGAAGACAATGGTCGAGGCTGCTGACGTCATACCAATGGACACTTTGTTTACACTCAAAACGCACACCAACTCTACACGGCGATGCGTGACATCCTAACAGGGCCACCTTAGGACTTGTAGGTTGCGCAAGAGGTCGAGAGATAATCTAGATCGATGGCTAATGATTAACCCTTCTGATGCTGATGTCAGGATTATTAAGGTCTGATCCCTCCTCGCAGAAACGGTCCATTGACCCCTTTGTAGGAAAGTATGTATCGAACTTGGGCGAAGCGGATCAACTTCTTTCAGGCAAAAGGAGGAAGAAATAAGGCGGTGAAATAGAGGGTCCTGCGTGATGGTTCTACTAGGTCGTACCATCATAAGAAGCAGCGGAAAATAATCACATAAATATATAAGTCCGAGTCAATTGAGGGTGGAGGTCATTTGAAACAAATCACAAGGTACCGGTGTATGTTCTTTTCCAGAAAATCTCCGCAAATCAGGTAAGTAGGTTCGGCGAACGATGATTTTCGGGTGTGGAAATGTGAGCCCGCGATTCAAGCTCAAGCCTGAAGGTGGTTCGAGAAATAAGTTCTACACGTTGGCGGTCGAGCGCTGAACCTCGTCGTACCGTACCTTGCGCATTGCTTGACGCATCCATTAGTATCACGACTCGGACAGGCTAAAACTTTACCCAAGGGTTCACCCGAAAGGTTTTGGCAAAAGGCGACAAATGAAGACATGTGACGAACCCGTTTCTGAGAAGTTGATGGCGGCATTTGACAATTATACACTGTTGGACCCGTCGCGCAAAATGACTTAGCTAGGGTGATACAACTTCTGACCAGTGGCCAATGAAATCGAGCATAATCAAATTCCAAGGAAGTTCGTATGCCTCAATCTCGGGGGGTTGGCATCAAACCACGCATTAGGCTAACTACCTCCCTGGTTCACGCCGCGAGGAAGGTCCGCCCCAGTGAGCGCATTCCAAAAAACGACTTTTACTTTTCCACATGGTACCGCTCAGGATGTAGAGGCTGTCTAGGATAAAAGAGCGATGTTTGAGCCGATGTTCATACAAGATACCGCTGAAGCACTTACAGCATGTTTTCGACCTTTTATCTTATCGCCCTCTTCACCACTGCAGCGTTCGGAGCTGCCGCACCTTTCTCGCCTGCACTTGTCAAGGACGAGTTGGCGAATACCACGGCGCCTTCTGCAGTTCTTCTCGAAAGAAGCGAACCTATCTGGAGTGCTTGCAGCATTGCAACCGTCAGCGGATCAGGAACCCATCTCATCAATAGTCAGCCCTTTGGAGTCCTCGTTCTCAAATGCACTAGCAAAAGTTATATCCTGTTGGAGATAATTAACAGTTGTTTTGGTTGGGACGGAGACACCCCCGTTTGCAGACAACGGTACGTTCGACTCTGTCAGGTTTCGTTAACCAAAACGATCTGATGGAGACGGCGTCACAGAGGAAACCTGGCTCAGTCGTGTGACCGAGTCGCACCCCAAAACCAGGATTATAAGAGTCAACCTCTTCGTGTGCTCTGCAGAAACGGAGAGAAGGGTTTAGACTTCAGTACGTCGCACCTAAACCTTCAGTGTCCTTGCATTGATACCGAAAAAAAATGATCGCAGATCGTTGCTTGCACGTCAATGACGGTTTCCCTCAATGCGTTTGATTCTCGTCCAAACGGAAAATGGAGAGTAGATAGGAATGGTGACTTTTTTTTTTCTTTCTGAAAAAATAGGGTCCTTTGTTTGATATATGTAGTAGTATTCACACCTTTCAGCGTCGCGGGGGGCGACCTTTTTTGATCCCGATTGAGAGAGAAGACGATCTAAGTGTCGGACATACACAAAGGTCACATGGAGAGACTCGGTTATGTCAGGATGGCAGCGAAGCGTGTCTGGTGGACTCCGTCATACCCGCGCGGAGGATTTGCAAAAATACCGCCAGCGTCGGAGGGGGGGCCTCTAGGGAGAGCTGAAGACTTCAAGTCCGGATCTGTGCATTGAAATTTCGCTGGTCGCAAGTCGCTCATGTTGGAGAGAACAAGTTCCTGGGTGGTTTTGGCTGTGACTTGTCATGAAGCGAGATTGATCCTTGAAAAAAGATGAACGCAGAAAATGTCAAGACATTTCACTCAACCTGGTAAACTGCTAACATCTTGTCGACAAGGTCATTAAATCGTGCAAACGGAACGATCATCAACCGGCCTCTTGTATCCAACCCAACCGATTCCTTCTCTCTGGGAACAGCAGACGTGAACTTGTAATCGGCCGTTTGCAAAGAAAACTGCAATGATACACGATCAGCCTTGAAAGGGAATTACAGTGGTTGATCATAAGCAATATTTACTCACTTCCTTTATACAATCGTCCTCAGGGTGGAATGCGTATAAACCATCCATTGGCCGAGTGTTTTGGTGGACATCTGCGCTGTCGGTCACCTTTTTTGATTTTTTTGATAAAGGTGGTTTGGAAGGTCCTGAAGGGGTGACAAAGAACGACTCCTCTTCGGGTGTAAGATGATATGTGCGGGAAACAAATATTAGGTGGCTGAACGCGAACGGCTCCTTCTACAAACCAGGCGAAACTCATCGTCCATGCTCAGACGCAACGAGTATGAGGGACGCTCACCTCACCAACAGCCCACTCTAATTCTTCACGAAGCATACGATACATTGGTGGAATCGTTTGTACAGGCATGTTGAACAGCCGTTCACAAATTACCAGCCCGACGTGATGATCCGTCTGGGACAAAAGTTGTTGGAGAAGCTGATGGCAGGCGGGGTTCTGTTTCGACTTCTCCAATAGGTAATTGCTCAACGCAGATATTGATGGATGTTGGTGATGAACATGGATGTTCAATATTGTCAGGAGGGCGTATGGATCAGTGTCCTTGCCGTCTGTTTTGATCGTCGTCCCGACCGCAGGTTGACTGAGAATCAACTCGGTGAGTTCATGGAGATGAAAGGCGTCGGAATCGCCTTGGAAGAGTTGCACCAGAAGGCGGTTGATGGCATGGTAATCAATATCGGGGTTGGGGTTGAAAAAATCAAAATCAACATTGACAAAGCTCTACTGAAACGCTCCACATCAAGAGAAAAGTCAAAGGTGTGAGTATTGAGAACGATACGTACGACGTCAGAATCGGAGTCGTCAGATTCCTTATTGGATAGCTGTTTTCGCTTGACCATTGTGTGAGCTCGGAGGAGATGTGGTCGTCGATTGATAAAGTTTTTGGTTGTGGGAAAATAAATTACGTCATCATAAAATAACACTGATTCGAATTCGACGACCTTGAATATTACTGTCACTGCCCTAACCAACCACTCGTTCGCGGAAAGGGGAGCTATATACTGCTTTATCAGGTTTCACCTCAGTCCGTTTTTATTGAATTTATCGGCGGCGGAGGAGGGTTCACGTGGCAATGAGGTCTCGTCATCGTGCTGTTGAATCGTATGCCCCTCGTCTTCATACTCGTCGTACATCACCCCTTTCTCCTTCACCAAATCAAAAAAAGGCATCCGTTTCGGACTACGTTTCTGAGTCCGGTGATGGGGAATCGGAATCTTGATGAAAGAAATCGCAACACCCAGCGCGAAGGATTGCCATTTGTAATGATGCATTCGAACCACACGGCGCTCTTTCTCGCAAGCCAACACTTTTCCGCAACTGAATAAACATCAGCGAAATGGCGCCGGGTCTATGATTCAGACTGGTCATGAGCTGATAAACACCGTTATGTGATGAACAATATTTGATGTAATGCTGACGTTGTAAACGTTTGCGAGCGCAAGGCTCGACTGCCCGCCAGCTGCGTCGCTGCCATCTTGTGATGCACTCCAAGCCTACGATGAAGTTATTTTGGGGTGCTCAACCGGTGTGAGGCCTTCACGTCACCACAAGGCTATCTCGAGGATCGTCGTGGGCTACTGATCTTTTCACTGTTATTCTCTTCTCTGATTTCTCTCTTGACCGACCCTCGCTTGGCTCAATCGAACTCAGCGTGGTGGTAACTCACTGTTGAAGATATCCTGGATCAATTTCGGTCGACGCATCTTGTTCAAAATTTGCTTGTGCAATATTCATCTATGACAAATCTGGATGCTTTATCCAGTTCTTGCACCACTGTTCATCTTGGGATCGCAGGTCGCCCGCCAGGGGCCGTCACCTGTGAACTCTCCATGTGGTGTGGTGTTGGTGAATTTGAGCGGGAACTCAGTCTTGTCTGGCATATAAGGGTCAGCAAGTTTGAGTACCCATACCAGGAACACAAAAACCAACTCCACCATGTTTCGTACTCTTTATCCTATCAACTAGCCAATATGAACTCACTTTCTATCGCCAGAACTGTAAACTCGAGGGTTTGGCAGGAGGTGACGGCGGTTCCAGGAATGCCCCACTCAAGGATCTCACCATCGAATGTCCCGCATTCCAGTGGGGGGCCACATTGGAAGAAATATTTAACCGGTGTTTTTACATGCGGCCCCGAGAGCTCGGTATGGTGGCGGATTGCGGAATCAAGTACGTCTGCACTCCACTAGTGGATTGTTAACTTGTAAAACAACTTTTCTGACATCAACTCTTGTCAGCGGGGGCTTGGCTAACTCCCCACATGGGTGTCACCGAACAGTCTCGTACAGGGGCCAGGATTCCCGCCTCCCAGGTCCTATGTGGTTGACTTGGGGTAGCGGGGTCGGCGTTGAGGGATTTGTTGACCTCCGTATGTTATCCAAAACTGTGCAAGGCAGGAAAGGCTGACCACATGGTGTGCAGACAGATGCGCCGAATATGATCCCGACCGTTATTTCAGGTGCCGAAAGGCGTATTAACATGCTCGCTCTAAAATCTTCACGTAGTCCGACCAAATATCTTTCCCAAATTTTGACTCGTCTGTGATATTGATAGTTATTAGAGCGAGTTTTTCCGATCGAAACAAAGACGTAGTTTGATGGTGTACAGTGCGACGAGATGGTTACTCTAAAATGACACATTGGTGGCTTCAGTGAGGCCTTGCAAGTGAATTTTTGCAGATCGTTCAACATTGTACAGACCCCGCTTGCATGGACAGGTTGTTGACCGGTTCCAATTGGGTGTCTTGCGAACGTCTTGCTCAAGGTCCTACGCTGTTCTCATGGCTGCATACCCCAATCGCGCATCGATCCCAACAGCCACATGCATTGAAACAGGACTTCATAAGAGGAAAGGCATTTATTGAAATTACATAGCAAGAAACAGGGGACCCATATGTTTATATTCTAGACACGAAAAGGAGGGGGAGTGAGAAAGAAAGTGACTAAAAGTATGTTTGGCGCTTAAGCGAGTGTGAGGAGGGTCTTGACGCGAGCGCCTGCAAAAGGCACCCGAAAAGTATCTGCCACGACATGATCCGTTGTCAAAATGGGTAGGTCAGATCAGATACAAGCAGAGGGGAAAAAAAAAAAGTGCGAGAGCGATCAGTTTGCGATTGGATAAATGAGCTAAGTAGGTTTTGGTATCGTTCGTTCAATATTTTCTCTTCAATGAATTGTCCAGAGTCCTATGCTATGCGCTGAACAGCGCAATCCATCACGAAAGCCAGCAAACGATCGCAATGATGCTCGCGAGAATGATGGGCTGGTGTAGATGAGAAGCGGAAGAGGGCTTGTCCTCGTCATCGCCAGGAGTCCCAGCAACGACCCAAGGTTGGTCGTCGGCGGGATCAGCAGGATTCGCCAGAATACCGTCCGCCTTGACGTCGTCTGAGGTGGCAGACTTGGCGTTTTGGTAGACTGTTTGATCACCAACTATGCTTGCAAGAGAACCCATCGTCCAGCCGCGGGCCTTGATCATAGGGTAAGAGACCATGAATGCCTGGACAGAAAGATCGCTCGTTTCATGTTCTAAAATTATCAGTCCAGGGGTCTTGGAACCTGGGAGTTGGATATCAGCTCTGCCAGATTCGGGTGTCGCGGTGAAGAAACAACGCACCACCCAGCCAAGTCGTCATATTGGCCTGGACGATGGAGATCGTTGTGCTGTTTTGGGTTATTCCCCAATCCCTCGTACTATGAGAATAGAATCGTTAAGCAAGGGTGTGCAAGCGGGGGGTATTAGCACGACTGACTCGTAATTCCAAAGGACAGTCGTGAGACCAAACAACTGCCGTCATCCTTGAGCTTATTTTCTCCAGGTCAGGCACAAAACCTACGTACCTCTTTGGCGATAGCTTGAACACGGTTGTCGGAGTCACCATACGGCGGTCTCCAATATTTGGGAATCCGTCCATTGGTAGAGTTGTGAATCAGTTGCATCGTCCAGCCGAGCTGATACAGGTCAATAAACGTCAGATCTCGCGACTGCAGCAGATGAAGGGGATTGACGAACTTGACCAACGATATCTTCGTTGCTGAGCGTTGTCATATACGGATGAGACCAAGTGTGAGCGGCGATGTCGTGTCCAGCATCGAGCGACCTCAAGAACATCTGAGGATTTTGTAGAATGTTGACACCAATCATGAAATGTGTGGTTTTCTCATTGTTCGTCTTGAGGAAATCAAGAAGTTTACCACTTGTCTAAAGGA